>FQSS02000219.1:356-62871 GCA_900128795.2 Malbranchea cinnamomea | reverse complement strand
AAAAAAATAACCAACCAGGCAAAACATCCCAAGAATACCCCAAGAGAAAACAAAGGTCTTAAAGATGGAGCCTAGAAATCTGAAAAATAAAGTGCAAGTCTTTAGAAGGGAGGCTTAGATGAGTCCAGACAACAAGCATAGCGTAGGTAGAAAAGATGGATATGCTTGGATACAAAGGAAGGGGTTGTATATGGTACATGCACAAAAGGATGGAAATGAATGAGGGGAAGAATAAGTCTTAAAGGAACCATTACGCCGGAGATGATCACGGTCTATTTCAAACCCATTTCGAACATGGAACCTGACGTGGCGCTTTGATGAGCCACCAGCCTGTCAGAAATTAGCCCAAGAAGATCAGAGTTTACTCTTTCTTGGAAGCCTCTTTAGCATGGGACGCATTGTCTTCGACAGCAGCAGCTTCGGATTCCTGTGTTTTCAGGGGAGATGCCTCAGCTGCTTCCATAGGCTTCTCATCCTTGTCATCAATGTCCTCATTGTCCTGAGGCGCAGCCACTCCTTCCCCACGGCTCTCTGTATTCTGCTCATTCTCTTCGTTGATCAGCTCCTCCTGTTCCTTGATGACCTCGAGACGCTGCTTGTTCGTTGCTGCTCCTTCAGCGTTATGGACCTCGAGCTCAATTTCATGGAACAACTCCTCAGGAATGCTAGACAACACGGCGCGCAGAGCATCAATTTGAGACGACATCTCATAGTCTGAAGTCTGCTGCGCGTACATATAGGCATTGCTAAGCACAAGGAGCGTGGATGGAACACCTTGTTTTAGACGCAGATCGAGCCACATGGAGAGATCATCCCGGAGACGCCCAGGCGAGACCCCATGGGTTCTCAAGCCTCGCGAGGCGCATGCAGTTTGAAGTTCAGTAACCAACAGGGAATCAACGCCTTCAAATGCAATGGCTTTGTCGTCCCGCTTGATCTGGCGCATGCGGTGGCGGATATTGTACCGAAGCATGGCGTCGGTGCCGAACGAGTTCAGGTTCATGTATTTGCAGATAGCCACCAGTTGGGGCCTGGAAAGATTGTCCAGAGTAATATCATCTTTGAAAATTTTACAGACCTTGATAACGTCCTCTGCGGACGGGGTTTCACCAGTGGCACGCACTTTTCTGAAAAATTCCGCAAACTCTTCCTTTTTTGCGTTTGTCGGGCTCATAGGGAGACCTGTTTCCTTCAGTGTATTCCGAAGGAAAGATGACACCTCCTTCCTCGTTCCTCTTAGGGTTGCAGCTTTAGCATCCTTCGACTTCTGTCCTTCATATGTGCTGGGCAGCAGGTTGGGGAATAGCTTCAGGGCCACCGGAAGGAGTAGTTCGGCAAATGGGACGATGATGAAGACGGAGAAGGGAACCAGGCGTGCTAGATCGCGAACAGTGCGTTGAAGCTGCCAATCATCAGCTCATGCACCCCAAACCAGGGAAATTGGGTAATGGAAGAAGGCTGCCACGTACTTGCTTGTTCTCTCGTCTACTCAGTTCATAACCAGCTGCCATTTTCAGTGCAAGCCGCGTACTGATCCTAACTTCAGCTGCCAGTAGCTTCGTTCCATCCCAGTAGTGATGGAGTTCATGCATAATCTTCTGGCCAAGTGTAAGTTTCTTCTCCTCTTTTTCCCCGACAGCCTTCTTCTCCGGTGTTTCCGCTTCGGCTGAAGGATGTACGTCAGGAGCAGTCTTTATGTCTTTCACTTTTGCTGGCTCCTCTTTTGGTGTCGAGGGTGATGGGGTCTCTGTGGCGACCTTAGGGGCAACCTCCGCAGCCGCTCTCTGCGCGACATCTCGAGGAAGAGGTTTCTTAGCTTGTTCAGCGTTGAATCCCGGTGGTGGAAAAGATGGCGAAACTCCGGGGCCAGTCGATGTCGACGGCTCAGTAGCGTATCCCCGTCGGGGCAGGAGGATGGCAAGAGCAGGGAGGTCGGACTGTTTTGGTCTGTAATTAATGCACGAGTTGGAAGCAGCGTATGATCCTAAGAACCCAGACGAGCGAGCGCGAACTGAGAAATTCAAGTTAGCCAAAGAAGCACATTTACCTGCTATAAGTATTCATCTTCACTTACCTCCCAGCGTGACCCGTTGTATGGGGACCGCGGTCCGGCCCACATTGGTCAGTCTCATAATGGATGAGATGGTTTTCCCTCCTTTGGCCCAGGCCCGATGGTCCGTGAGTGCCGAGAGCAATACAAGCGCAAGATTACCACAATTAACGCAAGGAAACGTTGGAGGCTTAGCAAACTGATGTTCTAAACACAAGAAAAGAATTACCACGACCGGAAAGATGTGCGGGCAAGGATATCCGCCTGTCGAGGGAGCTGATGCGAGCAGCCTGAATGAGGCAGAGAAGTACTCTTCGGCGGATTAAAGTTCGTCCGTGCCGCCACCGAAGGAAAAGAAGTATTGTTGCCACACGAAAAGCTTAGTTCCAAGCCAAGAAGGCAAGCTTTGCTCTCTCCATAAAACTCGCAGACCGCTTAAGTGTGTGGTAGTTACCAAGGCGAAGGAAGCGGATAGAAGGACAGTCAATTATAGAACTCTGCTTCAAATATCCTAAGAGGTAGTAAGTTGAGTAATACCAGTTTCTAGTTGAGTATTGGGTATGTTACGATCTTCAAATCGCCAGTAAAAGAACGGACTGAACTTTCCAAGGGGTATTAGAACTGGACGTGAACCCTGCCAAAAGAAACCTAACAGAACAAACGTTCGAGTGGGAGAGAGGCCAACGCCAACTTGACTCCATGCTGAAAATGTAAGAAGGAGAGGTCAAAAAACAGTTTATTTGCGACGAGTTTGTGATTTCGCAGTACTCGGGTCATAGAAGGATGGGCATAACGTCATCCTCTAGCATTCAGGTTATCCAAGTTGTCTGTGGGACAGAGCTCCACACCGCTGGCTCGGCCTTGACTGTCAGTGAGAGGAACTTCGATCTTCTGGGCCCCAGGGGTATCGTCCTGACTAGATTGATTGATTGGCGTTTCGTGGCGGCCATTGTCTGAAGTTGTAACATCTCCGTCATGAGGGATGCTTGCCAGCGCTTCGGGGGACGATTGGAATTTGATAACATCTTTTCGCAACTGCTCCAGTTCCTTCTCAAACCGCTTACCAAATACGTCGATATAATAGGTAGCTCCATTATATATACTCCAGAAAAAGACGGTCGTCAGGAAGCAGGCACTCGCCCACTTGTACCAGAACCAAAGAGGACAAGGTGTGATGGTCAGGATTGCGTAACTATACTGGATAAACATGAAGGCGAATTCCTGCATCGACTCTGGAAGGCTGAGTACGAGTTTACCAATCCACGTTTTGGCGTACGATTTTCGAAGCCAAGTAAAGCTGGTAGGACGGCCTGCCGCAATCTTCTCACGCCGACGAACAGTGATGAGGAAGTGATATGAGAGCTGCCATATCGCATAGGGAACAGACGCCCATAGAATCATGCTCCCCAGGGAATAATGCTCTGGGGAGCCTGGTTGGCTAAATTTGATGGTATAAATAGCGGGAAACTTCTCCTGGAGTATATCCGACGACGTCATATGGACCAAGCAGTGAAGAGTGACAGGGGGCATTATATGGATGAACAGGCTGAAGAGATTATATGTATATATTTAGTCGTAATGAAAGATAAAAAGGTAAATCAATCACGTACCTCGTAACCTTATCCAAGCTGTGAAACACCAAGGAGTTCCGCCACATTGCGACAGCAACAGCATTGTTTCCATATGCCAGACAGTAGGTGCTGAGGAACAGCCGCTTTGATTGAGGAAATATCCAGACGCTCAACATCAACAGAAAGTTGACGAAATAGCAAAGATCCGCCAGAAAGTAATGATAGCCCTTTTGATGATATTTGTAATAGCGCACCGGCATGAAGTATAGGAGCTGTGCTGTGAACCAGTAGTAGAAAAACTCGGGGTAGGCACCAATCAGGTACCCACTTATAAAGATGTTGAAAACGCCCGCAATAAAGGACACCTTCTCACGAACTGTGACAGTTGCCACATCGTTCCACCTTTTTCCCAGTCTATCAACACTATCCTTCATAAGTTTGCGATATTTTTCAAACTGTTCTTCTGAAGACGGCATGCGCTTGCGCCATTCTACCACAACCTTCTCTCTCGCGTGCAAACCGGTTGACTTCAACTTTTCCTGTTGCTTCCTGACCTTCTCCTTCTGCGCACTCAAGGTATTTTGCCATTTTTCTAGTTTTTGCGGCAGTGCCAGGTTTCCAAGTATATCGACCAGTGTCAGTTTATCCAGAGGGGGGAAAGGGTCCCAGTCATCGTGGTAGGAATTGTTTGTCGAATGTGATGGCGTCCGCGAAAGGAACGAAGAACCGGACGGCGCGTGCGGATCGGTGGTCAGCAAGTTATCCAATGCTTCAGCCGGTCCTTCAGCAGCTAGAGCTCCTTCGGACAGAGCTGTATCTGACTTGCTTCTCTCCATCGCATTCGAATTTTTCATGGCAGACTTTGTTTGGTTGAAACAGGCCTCAGATCAGGGCATTTACACGTAGTTTGCGCAGGTTCTACTGCTTCGGATGGTCGAGTGTGGGATATATTATTCTGAAATTGGTAGTAGTACTGGAAAACGCAGCTTCAAGCTGTCAGCTGGGTTCTCGGTGTCATCACGTCATTTCACATGGCAGAACCCCGAGGTCACTCACATGAATGAGAATAAATTAAATGCAGCATGAATTGTCAGATGACACGTGATCTCTATTTCCTTCGCTCAAAATTGCTTAAGAAAATGTTGGGGAAGTACGGAGTATTAAAAAAAAAGATCGGAAACCCTAATCACAGACAACAGGGAACACTGAGCTCTAGATTGGAGCTTCAGATGTTCATCCAGTAATTTCCCTTCACGACAGCTGGGACGTGCATGCTATGCGACAGTTGGTTGGCTTCCACAGTTCAAAATAAGCTAGCGGGTTCGGTAACCAAAAAGGCCACGCTGACCTCCCAGCCGAATACTGTAGAAGGACACTTCAAACTGCTTTTCCCAGGGAACTCACACTCCAAAGTTTCATCAGCATTCCCGTATCGAACTATATGGGACGTGGCATTAAGCTTAAGCCGTAGTGGAAGTTCTAGACAAGAAGCTAACGCTACCTAGTTTCAGCACGTGACAACTCGATACCTCAACGGCGCGTCTTCGAAGTTGACGCGCCCAAGGAGTAAAGGCGAGGGAATTGGGTGAACAGCCTCACAACAGGAGAAATCCCATGCTCCATCGATCTCCTCGCATAGGTGGCGGCTGGCGCGATCCTGAATTAGATCAGTTACTGCTGCCCCCCGCTTGGGATCTGATCAGTTCCTCGATAAGGCCGCCTTACCCTTTCTCTTCTCCATCAACAACGCGCTCTCCCGCGATCAACCACAAACCATGGGCAAGCTAATTCGTCTTGAACTCTTTAGTAAGCCACTGTCGGGAGTAATATCTAAGGTAAACTGAGACTAACTCTTGTCTTGCTCTGCAGACTTCAAGTCGTATAAGGGTCACCACACGCTCCTCTTTGGCGATGCGTACTTTACATCTATTATCGGGCCCAATGGCTCAGGCAAATCAAATTCGTGCGTCGAAAGGCTCTAATTACCGGCGGATGACACTGACAATTTGAACAGAATGGATGCAATCTCTTTCGTCCTAGGAATCAAATCGTCTCATCTTCGTTCCACCAATCTTCGCGACTTGGTCTATCGCGGCCGGATCTTGCGAACTTCGAAGATAAACAATGATGGTTCTGTGACAACGATTAACGATGCCAATGGAGAGGCTGATGCCGACCGCGTCGAGCCCACCGATGAGTCTGCAGAACGTAATGACCCCACCAGTGCTTGGGTGATGGCAGTTTATGAAGACGATGCCGGAGAAGAGCATCACTGGAAACGAACGATCACAAGCCAAGGCATAAGCGAATATCGGATCAATAATCGCGTCGTCACCGCACAACAGTACAACGAGGCGTTGGAGGCAGAAAATATCCTGATCAAGGCCCGCAATTTCCTTGTCTTCCAGGGAGACGTGGAGTCGATTGCTTCGCAGTCCCCAAAGGATCTCACTCGTCTAATAGAGCAGATTTCTGGAAGCTTAGAGTATAAAGCGGAGTACGAACGACTGAAAGCGGAACATGAGGAAGCTGCTGAAGAGTTAAATTTCCAACTCAATCGCCGGAGAGGAATCAACTCGGAAATCAAGCAGTATCAGGAACAAAAAAGAGAAGCGGAAAACTACGCGCGCAAAGTTGAAGAGCGCGACCAGGCAATTGTTACTCACGTATTATGGAAACTCTTCCATTTCCAGCGGTTACTTGAAGAATCCAGTGCAGAAATACAGAAGCATCAGGATGAACTGAAGGAATACCGACGTGGCGTTGAGAAATATGAGCAGCGACTTGAAGAGGCAAAAAAGAACCATGCGAAAGTTGGAAGAGATGTGACTAAAGCGGAAAAGAATATCAAGATTAAAGAAAAAGAGATTGAAGATACAGCCAATTCTCTAGTTCCTGTGGAGGAGAAGATTGAAATCACGATGAAGAAGGTGGCCAGATATGTCTCCCGGATTTCGGAAATCTCTAAGGAAAGTGAGGCCCACTCAAGAACCGTGAAGCAGCTGGAAAAGGATCTTAGAGTCGTTGAGAAGGCACAGGCTCAATGGGAGGCGGAATGGAAACAAGCTGCGGGCAAGAAAGGTATTCAGTTGAGTGACGCTGATCTCCAGGAGTATAGCAGGCTTAGGGAAGAGGTTAATAAGCGATCGTCGGCTGCACAGCTGAAGTTGAACAACCTGAAGCGCCAACGAAAGGCAGACGCTGAGACCGTCAACAGCCTCAAGGCTAATTTCGAGAGCTCCGAGTGGCAGCTCAAGAATCTGCAGTCTGACATGGAGAACATTGAGTCTCGCAGAGCGAGCATCGAAGAGACCATTGCACTTGTCAGCAAAGAGATCGATCAGAAAAAGAAAGAGTTGAACAGTCTGACCTCAGAACGGCTAAGGGCTGCTCAGATGCGAACGGAACTCGAGGAGAAACTTCAGGTTACTGTGAGAAAATTGCTGGAGGCAGACGATGGTCGTAAGCAGAACGAAAAGGAGCTGCGTATGAAAGAGATGCTCTCGACACTGAAGCGAATCTTTCCCGGTGTCAAAGGGCGTGTCAGCGACCTGTGTCAGCCAAAGCAGAAGAAATATGCAGAGGCCGTGAGCACAGTTCTCGGCCGCCATTTCGATGCCATAGTCGTCGACAATGAGAAGACAGCCAAGGAGTGTATTCAGCATCTCCGTGATCAGCGAGCAGGCCAGGCAACGTTCATCCCCCTTGAAACCATTCAAGTCAAGGCTATGAATTCGAATTTCAAGGGTATGCACCGTGGAATGCGTCCTGCAATCGAAACCGTCGATTACGACAACTCAGTCGCTCGCGCAATCACTTATGCATGCGGAAACGCAATAGTCTGCGATGATTTGGAGACTGCCAAGTATCTTTGCTATGAACGGGGACTCGATGCCAAGGCCGTTACGCTGGACGGCACGGTCATCCATAAGGGGGGATTGATGACGGGGGGTCGCGGTCCTGGCCAGCCGCAACACAAGCGTTGGGAAGATTCAGACTTGGAGAATCTCTATAGACTAAAGGATAAGCTGATGGCCGACCTGGCGAAGTTGCCAAAAGCACATCGGAAAGGCACTGAGGAGGAAGCGCTCCAGGGCCAGCTTGCTGGCTTGGAACAACGGCTGTCATTCGCCCAGGATGAGCTAAGGGCGCTGGAAAGGAACCTGGAAAGCAAATTCAGCGAGGTTGACCACGCCAAACACCAACTCAAGAGTGTACAACCGAAGTACCAGGAGAAGGCGAAGCTTCTCGAGGACCTTGATCGCTCTATAGAAGAGCTCGAAGAGTCTGTCGGGGAGGTTGAGGACGAGATATACAGTGCTTTCTGTCGTCGCCTGGGATATGCTAACATTCGCGAATATGAGGCGCAACAAGGATCCCTCCAGCAGGAAGCTGCAGAGAAGAAGCTTGAATCTACTACCCAGAAGAGTAGAATTGAAAATCAGCTGAGTTTCGAAAAGCAGCGATTAAAGGCAACTGAGGATCGTGCAGATGGGCTACGCTCGCAAGAAGAACGCGACCGACGTATGGTTGAGGAGTTGAAGGCAGAAAGAGAGACTATACAGGACCGCCTCGACCACCTAAATGCAGAATTGGATTTGCTCAAGGAGACTTTGGAGGAACAAAAGCAGCGATACGCCGAGTCCGGGGAACAATTGGCGGAACAACGGCGACAGCTTCAAAAACGAAGCAAAAATGTCGAAATCGAACTCAAGAACATCAGCGCAATTGAAAGTGAAATTCAACGTACTTCTTCCGACAGATACACGCTGCTGCGGAGATGCAAACTGGAAGGCATCGACATACCTCTTAAACCTGAATCTGCTCCCTTGGATCAGCTACCCATTGATGAACTTGTCCAACAGCCCGACCCAGACGCTATGGAAGTTGACGAGGACCCTAGTTTGGGAACTGCACAAACTTCTGCAGTGCAGGATTATGGCATTGAGGTGGATTTCTCTAGTCTCGGTGACTCACTGAAAGAGGTAAGTCCGTTCATCGGAATCAACTCTCATCGATGTGTGGCTGATGTGTTACGGATAGGAATCGGGTGAGAAACTCGATGAGGAGTTGCAAGAGAGAGTTAGGACACTCAACAGCGAACTGGATAAAATGATACCGAACATGCGGGCAATAGAACGCCTTGAGGGAGTTGAGAGCAAACTTCGGGGAATCGAAAAAGACTTCGAGGCGGCGAGAAAGCGTGCTCGTCGTGCCAAGGATGCCTTCGAAGAGGTCATGCGCAAGCGTTCGGAGCTCTTCAACAAGGCCTTTACGCATATTTCAGAACAGATCGAACCGATATACCGGGATCTCACCAAAACTGAAAGTTACCCGATGGGTGGAAAAGCGTACGTCAAGAACCAGAGATTCTTAGTGCTCAAGCTGCATGTAGCTAACTGCTTCACGAATGGAACAGGTACCTTGATATTGAAGATTCCGAGGAGCCCTACTTGGATGGTATCAAGTACCATGCCATGCCGCCATTGAAACGATTCCGTGACATGGAACATCTTTCTGGCGGTGAGAAGACCATGGCAGCACTGGCACTATTGTTCGCTATTCACTCCTACCAACCGTCTCCGTTTTTTGTCCTGGATGAAGTCGACGCTGCCCTCGACAACACCAACGTCGCTCGCATTGCAAACTATATTCGCGACCATGCTGCCCCTGGAATGCAGTTCATTGTCATTAGTTTGAAGACGGGTCTTTTCCAGAATAGCGAGGCACTGGTTGGCATCTACAGAGATCAAACCGATAACAGCAGTAAAGCATTGACTTTGGATGTGAGTCTTCAAACTTCATGTTCTGGTTTCTAGACTTCTTTACTGACTATTGCTTAATAGCTTCGAAAATATCGCTAATTTCTTCCCGTCTTCGTTTTGGCGGCCATTGTTACTATGCTTGATGTCCAGGGCTGGAACAGGGGGCACCATTTCATTTACTTTTCGTTGCATGTATCTTATATATTTTCTAACATCGTGGAGAATTTAACGCCCATGTTTCAAGATTGCCCTTTGAAGAGTGACATTTGCTGTAGATAGTTAGCACTTTGTCCTTTGGATCGCATTGCATCTCCATTGCTTACATAATGCTCGGCCGGCAAATCTCCTCTTCCGGACCTCGTGTACTAACTATGTACAATGCGCCGAAAGGGAGCTTCTTTTGCGGGTTGCGAGCAGGTTCTCCCTAACCACTTTGCAGGGCAGGTTCGGAGTTCAGTGAGCGTCTTCTTGGTCGTTTCACTATGGCTACCCGACTATTTTCGTATCAATTTGCGTTTTTGCATTCCGCCCGGCATTCTGGCTTCGTGTCCGGCCATGCCGCTGCATGTCGCGCGTTCATCCGCCTTGCTCCTCGTCGCCATGCCTCTGGCGCAGCGCCGAAAGTAGTGTCCCCAAAGCCCTCCTCCCCTTCCTCGAAGCTTGGTTCCATAGCAGAGAAGCCGGTTATCCCGAAACTTGACGCACGATTTCGCCGATTTGAAACCCGGATATTACATGCGAAGGGCCCACTGGAGATATTTAAAGCCCCCGGCCATCGCGGATACATGGCCTGCTGTTATATGATTGGGCTGTTCTGCTATTCGTATGCTGTATGGAATGTCTACGTTACGGTGATTGACGCCCGAAGTACCCTGGGGACGATTGTGAAGTACGCCACTGCCGGGGTTTGCGTGGTGATGGGCGCAATGGGGACGCGTTTCTTGTTCCTGAGCACGAATCTTATTTCCAGCATAAGAGCTCAGATGACAAATAACGGGTCACGGCTTTATATCCGCGTCCGGAGACCGATTCCATTTATGAAACAACGCGAAATCGTTGCGAAACCCTCAGAGCTCACTTTATCTCGTCGGCTTGTAGTATCTCCGGACGTTTTGGTTGCCGACCAACAATGGAGCGAGCTTCAAGCACAGCTAGAGAGACATAGGAAGGTGGAAGCAACACCGCTCTGGAAAGCGCCGATCACAAAGACGAGTTTCCTCATTTGGAAGATATTCAGCACCATTCGGCGGGTATTTCTACAAGAGAACTTCGCCTATCTAAGCGTCGAAGGTCAATCGGGGCAGTTGAGGCTGGACCTAACAGGAACAGTCTCGCAGGAACTCGAAATTCTATCTGACTTTATCGCATCAGAGTGAGTTGTGATCAGCTTGTCTCTCTGAGTTTGAGGCATGTCGACGTACGAAAACAAGCCAGGACAAGGCCATCAGCTCACAAATGCGGTTTCGCCGAATTTGACAACTAGATAGCAAAAAACGATCATCTGTACGAATAAATAACTTGGGGTTGGGAATTTTGCCGCCTAATCACACTTCTGGGCCGAATTAGCTTTTTAGGAATGAGAGGTGGACTACCAGCCTGGCTTGCCTCCTTGACAGCGAGCCCTGGGCCCGTTTTGAATCTGAAGCAATGCCTCTAAAGAGATCTGATTCCGTCCGACTCACTCCACCATCCAGTCTAGTAAGAGAAAAAAAAATGCACTGGGTATTACAATGACAAAAAGGCCGGCTGGAAAATCCAAAGGGGGTAGTCAAAGCTCCAGAACAACAATGTAGGTGCCATACAAATCCCCCTCAGAAACCATCACTCGAGCGAGTTTCGACAACAGAAGCGATGTCCAAGGGATCCTCCGACAGCCAAGAGCGACGAAACGGACAAGCAAAGGCAGTCGTGTCTGTAGGACAAATAGTAGACCGTTGAGTTCACAGCGCAGGAAGAGGATTGGAATATCTCCCATTTAGCATGTCAATTTTGCCAGAACGCTCAGTTTTTCCTTTTTCCTGTGAAATACAGACCACGTCTAGGTTGAACAAAAAAGAAGTAAATAAAACATAGACGACGGGAAAGATCGAAAGCTAAGAAGAAGAACCAGAAACCCCAGGTCGTAAAGAAAAATGCAATGGCCAATTAAGTCAATGTATATTCTCCCATCCTCATTTGCTCTAGATCAGCAATAGTGAGTCGGGCTTCTCCTCGACGTAGCTTCTTACACGCCGCAAGAACTCCTCAGCACGCGCCTTCTCGCCCGCTGAAACTGTCACGCTCAACACGGGGACTTCATCCGCCGACACAGCCGGAGTAGACTCAACCCTGCGCGGACGAGCCGATGCCTTCCCTGACAGAATATCAATAATGTCCTCCTGCGCCGTGATCGTCCGCGCTGGTCTCGAGAGAGACTCCAACTGCGTCTCGAGTTCCGGGAAATACGAACCCGTCGACGTCAACCGCACCGGTGTAGTTGGACGAGTGCCAAGGATCTGCTCGTAGAGGCTATCTAGCCGCTGAGATGCACTGACGTATGTGTCTCGCGGAAGGGGGAGATCGATGTTTGCGAGGTGCGCGGCACGGTTAATGAGGGTGGAGAGTGGGATAGAGACGCCGATGCCGTTTTCAACGCGGTCTTGGAGATTGAGGAGGTTCGTGAAAGAGACAGGGAGGGAGACTTTGACGTCCTCGGGGACAGAAGCCGCTTCTTCTACTTCTTGTATGCTCTGTTGCTCTGCAGGCGCGGGCGCGGGCGGTGCAGGCGGAGGAGCGAGCTTGATGTTGCTGAGGTCCAAGTGCGCGAACCTGGAGATCCGCGAGGAGAGCGTGGACGGGTAGTCTGACGCGATCGCCCCAAGGTACGACAGCACATCACCCTTTAGCAGACGACCTCTCGGACCTGTAGCCGGGATCTTGGGTATCTCGGATGGGGGAATATTATGTTCGTGGAGGAGTTGAGCGACAGAAGGCAGGAGAGGTAAGCTTTCTTGGGAATGTGTCGAGGCATTCCGGACCCCTGCGGAGACGTTAGCCCGGCATATTGGCATTGCCGTTGCAAGAAAAGACAGGATTCGAACGAATACTGACCTCCCACGAGAGAGCTATTGCGTACCAAAGGGTATCTGGAGAGGCATCTTGTTGAGAGACGCGAAACGGAGCTGTATGATGCCATTGCACAGGCACCTGTGCGACAAAGACTGGTTTCGCAACTCTGAACAGCTGGACTATGTAGAGACAGATGATCGTAAATTCGCGTAAATCAGCCAGTCCCCGGGGTGAGAAGGCGTGGTTCCACGAGAAAAAGCGCTTTGAGATCAGTTGATGCTGGACGGAGCGTTGCTGGTGATGAAATCTTGGGGCTGGGCTGGTTGGGAAGCTTTGGCCGTTCAGGGCTTAGCCTGAGCTCAACTCTCACCGGCGTCGAATCGGGGAATCTCAACGTCTGCTGAGCAGCTTGGACCTCAAAAAGAGAGAGAGACCTTTGCTGGACAGTTTTGAAGGGGACACGTCCAATAAAAGAAAAGCCAACTTCTGTACATACAACATCCGTACCACTCCTGCCAGGGAAAGGCATACGACGTGCTGGCAGTCGGAACCTGACGCGTCTCTCTGGTCCATTAAAGACAGAATACAGAACGAGTACTAGCATTTTATCCGTGCAACCGACTACGATGTAGCAGTAGTATGCTTCAGTTCTTCGACTCAGTACTACCAACTACCCAAATGCCCTTGGGGCCATCAACGGGATCGACCCGTGGACGGTTGATCAGGATCTCAATTGCGGCCGTCTCCCTCTCCAAAGTAGACGTCCTGCAGAACCTCTAATTACAACCCATTAGACCGCCTAAAAATGCCTTTGAGAAAGAACAGGAGGAACACAACAAAGACGCAGAAAAGCACGATGCCCATCAACCCAGAGAAATATCAATCAACGCCCCTCGTCTTCCGTTCCCTGAGGTTAATTATTGACTGATCATGCCAAAACCAACCATTGCCAGCGCCAAGATGCCTGCCATGTTAATGTGCCGCGTAGAAAGAAAAAAAAACCGCAAAGAGGATGAACGCGCCCCCCGCACCCCCCCACCAACACCACTCCATAGATCGGCCGATTCGATGCTAGATCGTCACTGAGATAGAATAGGTATCAAGGAAATTCGTGTGCACATCAAAGATAGTGGTCCTGTCGGTCGTGGAAGCGTCCGTGAAAAGGTCGCTGCGCTCCAAGGTCCTTTTTTCTTTTTCTATCGGATGGTAGAAGCGCTGACAAGCCTGCTCTCCCGACCATGGTCCTTCAGGCCCTTCTTGTTGAAGATCTTCCAGAACCGCAAGGTTTCGTCCCCTGCACCAGTCACCACGGTTTGGCCATCGGGACTCATCGCCAGATACAACACTCGAAAAGTATGCCCAGTCAAGGACACGATCTGCTCCATGCGCGGATACTTCCAAACCACGATCTGATTTTGGCTGTACCCGTGTGTGCTGACGATTTCGTCGGAGTTTTTGGACCATGCCAGGTTACATACCTGGCTGCCTGTGTCAACTTCTTTAATCATCTGGCCGGTGCTCGTGTTCCAGAATTTGATGGTCCGATCCGCTGTCCCTCCCCCAGACGCAAGAAGATGATGTTGGTGCGGTGACCAAGCAATAGCCTTGACGGCTGCAGTGTGGTCGTTGAAGCGGTACAACGGCGTTTCGTTCAGTTTATCCCAGACGATCAGTTTGTTATCGTTCCCGCCAGACGCCAGCTGCCCGTCTTCGGTGTTCCACTTGAGGCCACAGATCTCTTGTTTGTGTCCAGACAGTTTTCGGAGGTATTGATTTGGAGAGCGAACATCGCGATGGTATATTAGCCTGTCGCGGGAACCAGAGGTTAAGATATGATCATTCCAAGCAAGGGCGCCGACGCGGTAGGTGTGACCCGTCATCGTTCGAAGCCGACGACATTCTCCTGCATCCCAAATCTGTACCAGACCTTTTCCAGTCCCGACAGCCAAATGGGTTCCCTGCAGTGAAATGTCAGTTCACACTGTACTCGATTGGCAGGACAGAACAGCCAAAAATACGTACCCTCTGCACCCAGCTGACACTAGTCACCGTATCATCTTTCAATTGACACAGTTTCGTGACGCGGCCACTCATCGAGTCCCACATGTAGACCGCAGAACCTAAGCCAACACCCAGGATGTTGCTACTTCCCCAGTCCACAAGGTTCAAGTAAAAGTCGTCGGCTAATTCAGGTGCATCCAACACTTTGAAGGGAACTTTATTTACGTATCGCGGTTGCCTTCGAGCGGCCTGAAGGATACGCTGGCTGTCGTATCGAATCGGTGATAAACTATAAATCTCTGATCGCACGTTCAGGTTCGGTCCATGCTGGCTGCGAGGGGTTCGAGAGGGAGTTGGATTTCCGGAAAGATTACGAGGTGAGGTGTAGGAGAAGAAATTTTTGCTCGGTGTCGAGGGAGTTATGCTTGCGGGAGGAAGTGATGAGATAGCTTGATGTGACGGGGGTGTATGTGAGTGATTCGTGTCACGGCGTGAGTTTGAGTACCCGAGGACTGGGTCTGGAGAAAGGGAATGAATATCGGCTTGAGGAACAGTGTCTCCAAAGAATTCGTTTCGAAGGACTCTTGAGTAAGTCCGATTCGCTTCCTCCGCTGCAAATCTTGTTAGCTCACAGTAATTCTGGGACAACGGGAGCCATTGAACCCACTCTTTTGGAAATGGATCTCCCCATTTTGCGGCCTTTTCTTGGTTCTCGATGGAGTCGCCGGGCACCCGTCCTCATGTAATAAGCTGAAGCTCGCCTGGAGGTCCTGGCCCTCCCGGTTTGGTATGAATCTGACAAGATTCCCAAGGAGTCAGTTCTCACTGGCGGAAAGAATCTTCTGGTCATCTGCATTGCAGAAAATAAACCCTAATATAAAAGCAACATCTTACGCGCCCCGAGTCTTTTCACCAATCACAGCAACACATACCTGTCACCATATACTCGTTGACGCTTCCGGCTTGGACTTGTACCAGGCGTCCTCTCACGATGACGTGGAACTTCCTCGTATCCCTGGAGCGCCCGTGCCAGCGCGTCTGCATTGACTGATTCCGAGCCGGGTCGCATTCTGTGTTTGGGAACCTCGAGGTCGCCGCGTGAGGTGGTGGATTTTACTCTGTCGCTAGGAGGAGTTTCGGAGCCAGGGGGGGAAACAAGGCTGCCGGTCATTTCCATAGCTCTGCGGCCCCGCTCCCTAGCGGCCTCTGCCATCGTGCTTCTCCTGTTCTCCTGCACGAATTGGGGTCTTGAATCAAAACCGTTGCAAGATGTGGTTGGTTGCGAACAAACAAAACCAGTCGGGGTATTAAAGGAACGCGCGGCGGAATGTTTCGACAGAGCGAGCGAGAACAGCTAGTGGTCATGTAACGCGAAGCTTGTTCGTTGGAATATGGTTAAGAGAATGTCCGGTCATGGACTACGCTATCAACTCCGTGGCTGTTTGGGTTTGGGATGCCGTAGGGGTCGCGACGGAGACGGGGGTGACGGGGGGATGTTTTGAAGCAGCGCTCCTTCACTCGAGGGTGTCCGTTGACAGGGCAGTCACGCAACATGCGCCGGTGATAAGAATACACAGCATGTCACGGATGGGGAGCGCAAGTATTTGGGAGAAGTCACCGCTGTGACACACAGTGGGAGTGAGGATGGATGATCGGCCAGCAGCAAAAACGACAATCTCGACCAGACAGACACAACGCATCCCGGAGCAAATGGCAGGAGCAAGTACTATGTAAGCAACCGGTTCCCCAGCCGCAGCGAGACAGAGACAGAGTACGCGAGGCGCTATGCCGTTTCGAGACTAGTGGCGCCTCGGTCCATCAACAAAAATCTCGGCTTGGCATGAACGCGTTTGCCAGAACAATAAAGCAGATGGATTGGACGGCCGACGGGTTGACTGCAGACTGCAGCCAAATTTCATTGTTCACGCGTCTTGTTCAAGAAATTGTTTGAAACCGTCTCTGGTCTTTGTTTTCTGCGCCTTTTTATTTTCCGAGCAAGTGTCAATGCTGCTTCGTCTTCGGCGAAAACGTACATAGGTTCACGGGAAAAAGCAAAGGACCTTGTGAAGACTGCCACTTTGAGTAGTACTACAGTACCTTTCATGGAGATGCCCCAGGTCAGGCTCTACATACTGAGTTCCCTCTTTGCTTGCTTGCCACTCTTTACAATTGGTCACAGTCCATTCTTCTCCAGCTTTGGCGGACCAATTCGGCTTGTCTGGCTGGCAGACTTTACTAGCCCAGGCGCACACGTTCTATAAGGACCCTGGGCCGAGTTTGATGAATGCCGCCCGTCATTCGTCCTCCACTCCCACAACAACGTCGAACGGAATCTCCTCTTTAAGCTCTTCTCCCAAACTTGCTCTGTCGAACCATACAACTGGCGCATCACACACTTCCAAGGATGAATCCCTTCCGATCATCCCCTTAATTTTTATATTGGGTAAACGCAGCCCGACCAGGGGTTAAGAGGATATCAGTTTTCACTCTGTTCGAGCAAGATGGTGAAAAAAAAAAATACCATCTGCGAATCTAGTTCTGAGTTCAGACAGACCAATCATGCGACGAAAGGCCTTGGTGCGAGTAAATTCTCAGACCGTGAGATGACGCCCTGAGTGATGTTGACATGGCGAGTTGGAATTGGGTTGGTGTCTTGGGTCACCGAGTAATGGCATATAATCCAAATATCCACGACTGAAAGGTCCCCCGAGATCCAACATGTCGACTTCAAGCTTGGTTATCGACGCAAAGCGGTGAATAGCAATGGACCACATATAGACTATGAGGGCCGATAAGATGCGATGTAGCGAATACACGGCACCCATACAGTACAGGAATCGTTTCAGTATAGCTATCTCAAACATGTTTAGGTCGGGACTCCGAGGTTGAAGCTGCTCAAATCGACAACTAGCAAGACAGCTGCGATGGGCAACGAGCAACGGTTTACAGCCTCCTACAGACCATTAGTAGATCCGATGGTCCGGAGACCCCCCTCTCTGCTCCATTGCTTTGGCACACGGGGCCCGCAAGATCGAGTCTCCTAACACACCCGGTAACATTATACCGTAAAGTCCACCGAGTTGTGTACCGACTGCCATCGGATCTGCCTTCATAACAATGTATAATTTGCAGTTTGCCTGGTGTGGGTATAAGATGCACGCCTCCATAATCGACGGCATACTTGTATATCAGGTTGCGGAGCCCAGGGGCAGGCGGCTGAAATCGAAGGTTGTTCCTGAAGGTAAGTTTGCTGAAAGTCATGGTGGAATGATCCTGAGGCAAAGAAGAAGGAAACAGTCTTTCCTCTCTTTCGTTGCTCTCAAACCAGGAACCCTTCTCTCGTTGCTCTTGGTATTGCTGTTGATGTTTTCAGTAGTATTTGCTGACCATGGATCTTACTACTTTCCCCAAGATGGTCCTGCTCCTGCAAATACTGAGAGCCTTCTTCTTTCTGATCCTGTTAGCGTACTTCGCGGAGCCAGATCACGCTTTTCTTCCGAATCAGCAACTCCGTAGGCAAGTACATACTAGTCAAGGGAAAAGCGAGGACGTGAAGTGCCGATTCCAGTCGCAATCTGAGACGTTGGCTGCTAGTCAAGTATCGTACGGAGGACTAGCTGCGCACATCATATCAATACAAAAGATTGACGTCAATTTGAGATTTCCACGAGGCTACATACTTCTGCTCTCCCTACTTTTCGTACCACAATATCTTTCGATTTCCTGGGGTTGCACCTGATCGGCTGAGCCAAGATTCTGACTAATCAAAGCCAAGATCCCGCTCCCCCATCCGTGAACAACCGCCAAGAGTGCGTGCAGTGACAACATCACAAGAGCAACTGAATTCAACAACATTGATCGACTCAGCGAGCTGTCTCGCCTTTACTGATGCCGTTGAAGTCTGGCGGTACACGCGCACTACTGACGGTTTGCGACATTCATTTTTTGGGCCACAATCGGTCTTACGCGAAGTTCCTTCTTCAAGCCTACGTTGGCTACCAGCCTATGAACCTACGACCACCACTGTCAACCGTGACAGCCGGAAGTAGTACTGGTTTACCTATTAGAGCACATTCCACAATGACCAACTGCAGGTTCAAGGCCCAAGCCTCGGACTTTCTGTCCTTTGTTAACGCTTCTCCGACACGTAAGTTTTCATTCTTCTCAACTGGAAAAGCAGCATGCCTGATCATTCAACGATGCTGTATGCAGCGTTCCATGCCGTTGCTTCAGCACGTAATCGTTTCGAAGATGCGGGATTTCAAGAGATAAAGGTATAATGATAGTTCCTTTTGCGACTCATGCGGAGAACGCCGCTAACCTTTTTGGAATCTAGGAAAAAGACTCCTGGGCATCGATCTGTAAGCCTGGTGGGAAGTACTATTTGACTCGTAACGGTTCCACTATCGTGGCTTTTGCTATAGGAAGCAAATGGAAGGTGAGTTTAATTTTTAATTTGACGAGCTGTGCTACAATGCCGCGGTCCTGCTTGGCTAACGTTTGGTCACAGCCTGGAAATTCGGTTTCTATGATCGGTGCTCATACCGATTCTCCGTGTCTGAGAGTCAAGCCAGTTTCGAAGAAAAAGAGTGAGGGATTCCTTCAAATTGGGGTCGAGACCTACGGAGGTGGTCTCTGGCACACATGTATGATTTCACCATCTGTTTGGTACTGATGATTATCCCCCAAAAAGCTGACTTGGGTTTTAGGGTTTGACCGTGATTTGGGGGTTGCTGGAAGAGTGATGGTGAGAGAGAAAGATGGCTCAATCAAGCAGAAGCTAGTCCATATCCAGCGTCCAAGTAAGGGTTTTTTTTTTTCTCCATGTAATTCATACAGCACTAATTTTGTTTTCTAGTTTTGCGGATTCCTACACTGGCAATTCATCTTGACCGGCAGGAGACGTTCTCTTTCAATAAAGAGACACAGCTCTTTCCAATAGCAGGACTTGTTGAAGCTGAACTTAACAAGGAATCAAAGGACAGTGAATCTAAGGGTAAAGAGAACGAGGATGCCCCTTTCAACCCGCTCAAGACGGCCACTGAGCGCCATCACCCTTATTTCGTCGAGTTGATTGCGTCGGAAGTCTCTGCTGAACCGGACGATGTGATGGATTTTGAAATGCTTCTCTTTGACACCCAAAAAGCCTGCCTCGGTGGTTTCAAGGACGAATTCATTTTCTCTGCTCGTTTGGACAACCTCAATATGTCGTACTGCGCCACAATGGGCCTCATCGAGTCTCTTTCACATCCCTCCGCTCTTGATGACGAGGAATCTATTCGTCTCATTGCCCTCTTTGATCACGAAGAAATCGGAAGCCAGACGGCCCAGGGTGCAGATTCGAACGCCTTACCTTCAATTCTTCGGCGTCTTGCGGTTCTACCGGCAGCCAACTTCGTGGGCTCCAAGCCGGAAGACATTGCCACGGCATACGAGCAGTCACTCTCGACCTCCTTTCTTGTATCGGCCGATATGGCCCACTCTGTCAACCCGAACTACGCGTTTAAGTACGAGTCCGACCACAAGCCGGAAATGAACAAGGGTACCGTGATCAAAATCAACGCAAACGCCCGCTACGCAACGAACTCTCCGGGTATTGTACTGATCCAGGAAGCCGCCCGCCTTGCCAAAAATGATACCGACGGCACCGGCGTTCCTCTTCAACTTTTCGTTGTACGCAACGACTCAAGTTGCGGCAGCACTATTGGCCCCATGCTTTCCGCCGCTTTGGGCGTGAGAACATTGGATCTTGGCAACCCGCAATTGAGCATGCATAGCATTCGTGAGACGGGCGGAGCAAGGGACGTGTTATATGCGGTGAGGCTTTTTGCAAGTTTCTTTGAGAACTATTCAAAACTACAACGGAAGATTTTCGTTGATTAAATGCCATCCAGCATCCCAAAGTCACGGTCATTGTATAACTTGACAAGTGATTTGCAGCAGAGCATTTGATGTTATTAACACGATTCTCAGGTATAATAATATCTGAAAGAAACATGAGGAACTCGTTCCTTTGTTGGATACAATTCAGGCAATCCTCTCGCCTTACAGGTCTCTTCCTTGTTCTGCAGCTTCCTGCCTCGTGCGGATTACCCTCATTCAACGCGCCGCACTTAGTTTACCTTTTCTTTTCATGTCACACCCGCATGATTTCCACAACTGAGATGGTGTCCACAAACTCTCGACTGGCATTCAGTCATTCAATCAAATGCCTGCTCATTCGTATCTAATAGTTGTTACTGACTGACCTTTTTGCAGCTATTTGTGAAGCCATATTGATTTTGGATTTACTTTATCAACTCAGGGTTAACTTCACTGAGTCTATGCCTTTCCACAACTCCCCTTGTCCTTTATCTCAGCACCACCGCTCTCGATATCGAGATGCATAGCAACAGGCTTGCTATCTTCGGTCGCCTCTCCTGCCGCAACCTTCTGAGCAAGCAGAGCTCTCTCAGTTCCGATCTGGGCCATCGTCTTGCCTTGGCGTTGCAGCTCAAACAGCTCCCTCGTAGCCCTTTCCTCCTCCATCCGTTCCTCTTGCGACATCTCCGGCCCGAGGAGCAGCAGGATGAAGAGGAACACCCACACAGAACCCATGAATATCCCGATTACTTTGCCATAGTCGAAGCGTTCAGTACCGTCAGAACCATTAGGCAATGGGTACCGCTCGCCGATGGTTGCTTGGATAGTTGCTGACGCAGAGGAGGCCAGATTGCCGAGTTGGTATGTGAGCCCAACCAAAAGACCACGGAGGGACTGGGGCGAGAGTTCAGATAGATGAATTGGGATAGGACCCCAGACGCCACCGGCAAAGAATTGGTTGAAAAATGATGAGGCAATAAGGGCATCTGAGCGCGGGAGGATGTAAGAAGGGACGACTGCGCCGCCAAAAATGCAACATAAGATCATCGTCAGGCGACGGCCAAGAAAAGTACTGATGTACCCCATGACTGTACCGCCGGTGAAAGAGCCAAGCTGTCCGACGACTGTGACAATAGTGGTTTTCGTGGGACTCATACCCACTTGGTTCTTGAGAAATGTGGGGTAAAAGTCCTGACTGCCGTGCGAGCAGGAGTTGAAACCTGTCATTATGACCACAAGGTAGACGAAGATTACCCAGTTCTCGCGCATACCCTGATTTGCATCACGCAGAAAAGCACGCAGGCCATTGAATCTGCTATTTGATTGTCTCTCCGAGGACTCAGAGGATTCAGCTTCTTCTGCCTTGATTCGGGCTTCGCGCTCAGCCTTCATAGCTTGGAAGTGGTTCGTCTCTGGAAGATACCAGCGCATGGCGATAATGAGGATCGGTGGTCCAGAGCCGAACCAAAATAGACTTCGCCATCCGTGAGCTGTGGTAGGGACCAGGGCACGGTAGAAGACCGCACACAGGAGATAGCCAGTCGCGTAACCCATTTCGAACAAGCCCGAGAGGAAACCACGGGCGTCGTACGGGAGATCTTCCAAAGCAGTCGCTGCAGCTGGGCCAAACAGACCTGCGGGTGGACGTCAGAATAAAAGTGCAGCAACAAGGTCACCAGGTGACACGAGGAATCTTTTACCTCCCATGGCAATTCCGTATAGAGAGCGAACGCCCAGAAACTGCGATAAATTCTGACAGAAAGCAGACCCAAGCTCAAGAACGACGAAAAGTCCAAGATTAATGATCATGGGCCATTTTCGTCCATACCTGTCAGCGGCGATGCCAAATGTGAGTGCGCCGACGGATCGAAGCATCAAGGTAACCGTCATGCCCTTGAGAATTGAGAGCAAGTCAGCTTTGCCGTTGAAGCAGAAACCAAGCACAGAGAAGCCACAACGTCAATACCCAAGTAACATCCGAATTGGAGACGCCAAAATCTTCCGCAATCTCTGTCACGCAAAGGGAAACCGTGAAGTAGTCGAATGAGTCCCAGGTCCATGCCAAGAACCCGACCCAAAACATGAGCCATTGATGTCGGTTGAGCTCACGAAGGACATCATATGGATTACGCAGCTTGTTCTGTCGGAAGTACGATGGTCAGAAATAGATACTTGAAACTTTTATAGATATTTCGCGCGAACAGATCTGATGCCATCGCGAGTACCTTTGGTGGTTTCAAACTCGTTATTCTCGTTGCAAAGTACCGCTTCATCTGGGCGGGGGAATAAAACCACCCGGCGGCCATATGGTTCCTCATTGTGAAAGAGGTTTGGGTTCCGGGTTGGGGAACAGATCAAGATCAAGAGGCGACACCCAGGTCGGAAGATGGTGATTGAGACGCTTCTCAGCACTTGCGAACGGTGGAAAGAGAAAGATTTTGTAAAGTGTTGGGACTCGGCAGCATTATAAAGGGAACGTAAAAGCATGGCTGACGGCCTAGGTCCGTTGTACGACTCCACACGGATATGATAACGTGCGGGATGAAAATGGCAGATGTTCTTTCCGCTTCTTAGCCTTGACCAGCAACATTGGAGAGTTATCCCGCGGATGGCGTGAGCAAAACAAGGTGTCCAGTATCATTCTGACAGCACCCAATGAGGCGGCATTCTTGCAGAGCTCGCGCCCTCAGCACCAACAACAGGGAAAAAAACGTGGTTTCTTGGTTCTGGGCAGGGACAAACGTTATTCGCTGTTGTGGCCGAAGGACGAACGGAAGAAGTTGGAACATGCGGGTTCCCGAAGCAGCTAATCATGATAAAAGACGATACTGGGCGATGACCGGTTATGCTGTAATCACCTTCTGTGCGGGGTAACGTCCAACGTGGAGAATGAATGGGAAGGATGGGGGTAAAAGGGGGTATCTCACTGGGGGAGATGGCCGAAGAGAGGTTGTCAAGTTGCAACGAAATCCGGGGAAGAGTGGAGTTGATAACGCTGGCGTGAAGGTCAACAACCTTAAAGAGCGGCTCTGCCGCGGTTCGACTACGGGGAAATCATGGTAGTAGAGCTGGTCGGCAACAGCGTGTGAAAAGCGTCGGGCTCATCTTCAAGGCCATGAGTTGGGTGCGAAACCGAACCCTCCAAATGATGCAAGTCCTAGCATTGGAAAGCTATTGGTATTATTTGGTTTCCTGGGTTAAAAAGCCGGAAATGAGGAAAAACCCGGGCTTCCATTCTGTGCTGTTGTCTTTTTATCTTCGGGAACAATCAAGCTCGCAAGATTCCCCCGTCTTCTCCAAGACGGGGTCAAAAGTGATCGACCTTGTGGTGGGCCTTGGCACCAAGCCGCAAACCTTGCTGATGGCCGAGAAAACTCCTGACATTCCACCACAAAATCGACAAAGATGTGAATGGGTTCAAAACAACATTCAACAATCCCACGTTAAGTCTGTGGTTGAGATCGCACCCAGACTCGATGAACGTTAAATTGCTGTCATGGATGCGAGCAGCCCATGTTGAGTGGTTCTTCACTGATGGGATCGGCCTTCCACGCACTAGAATGGCACGAACAGGGGGAAAAAGAAGGTGTCGGCCCTTCGACTTGCTTGAGATCAATGCGCCTTGAGAATTTTCATGCACTTTTTAGCCCGTATTGGATGAAAGTTTGAGGATATATTAAATAACGGGTTACAGGAAGTCGTACTGGGGCCCTGGTTAGGTAAGTACCGTCATTGACGGACGTGTGTTTATTGGAGATGGAGGGATCAGGCCAATACATGGTATAAAGACATCATCCCATGTGCGGTCAATTTCGATGCCTTCAGAGATGACGGCGTTTGTGGCAGTCTCTTCATAACCCCCTATCCTATCCCCGTACAACGGTTAACATTGTCGGGTCGATGTTTTTGGGATGCAAAGAAGGGCTTTGCTGAAAAAGATGCCCATGGAAAGGTAACTCTGGCATTGCATTTGCTACTGGCAATAAGGGGCTCCAAAACGGCGCTTTGGAATGACGAAAGCTTTGGTCGATGCGAGCGCTGGCATTCCCGATGAACAAATAATGCACATTTGATACTCTACGTCGCTTTCGATGAAACTCTCACGAGAAGATCCGAGTCTGAGTTGCTGGTATCGACGATCATCGACAGGATGTGACCGACTAGATGGATTGTGTAGTAATAAGCCGAAAGTGCTGCCATCATCGTCGTCAATGACTCTACCGGAACTCTTCCTTCGTGAAACACATCGTTCGTGTCAGGCGGACTATCTGTGAGTTGAAAGATTCCCTAGAGGTGGATGTCTGAGATGCTCCTTCCCCTCTTGAAAGCTCAATATTGCCAGTCAAGTCACAGGTGTTTATCAAGAGAAGCTCTGCAAAACTGCGCAGGAGGGTGCAAAGCTATACTCTTTCATTTCGACGCCGGAATAACTCTCTCGGTTGGGTACGGAGAGGGGACAACTTCTTCTGACCTACTGCCATGGAAATCCTCGAGATGGGAACCAACGAATCATCATGATTTTAGGGCTTATCCCCCTTGTCGCTGTAGGCATTCGAACATGTACCTGAGGCCAAGGTTGAGCCATTGCGGAAGGCTATGACCTTGGAATGTCTCTGAAAGAAAAGAAACAAAAAACCACGAGGAGTTGGCGCCACATTGTGAGGCAAGATCGAAAGAAGCTCTTTTCAGCGCCAGCCAGACGGAGAAACTGTCCATAGGCTCAACAATAGTATAAGTTGAAAGATAACCCCGCAATCTCCAGAAGCGGGAAAAATAATTTTCGCCTTGGCATGATACGAACTCAGGCGAAATCCAAGTTTTTTATTATTTGACTACAGGCAAAAAAGGAACGAGCAAACCACGATGAGCTGATGAAATCTGCGGAGAACTTGCTTGTGCGCCTAGAACGCAAAGCGGATGAGATCGCCGGCCGTTAAACCTGGGGTAAGATTTCCCACCAATTGAAGGCCACGCGCAGCAAGATACCCCTGGCCTGGTCAGAGAAACTGCCGAGATGAATGGTCTGCTGAAGGAACTTCAATCCTATGAAGCTCTGGAAAATTGAAAGTATTTAAAGGCGCCATGCCTTTCATTCGTGTTGCAGAAACAAGTAACTCGTTGCCACGGCCAGCTTCTTTTGATACTATCCATACACCATGCTCATTGACCACCTTACGTTTCTCCTCGCGTCCCTTGTGTCAGTCGGGCTCGCATGGCCGACGGGCAGACATGACAAGTTCGACCTCGTCGGTTTTGGGCGGGATAATCCTCTTGGGAGGACGACGGGTGGTGAGGGCGGCCCAACAACAACTGTCTCGTCCCCAGCTGCCCTGGCCACCGCCGTAGCTGGCGATGAAGCTCGAGTTGTGTATGTGAAGGGAGAGCTGGCGCTACCTGAGCGACTGAGAGTTGGGTCAAACAAGTCGATCCTCGGGGTTGGCAAGACTGCGCACATCAGGCAGAACGGCATATCCGTGGTCAATAGCTCGAACGTCATTATCCGGAATCTCAAGATCAGTTATATCCTTGACAATGACGGCCTTACGGTGCAAAATTCTACAAGGCTGTGGATTGACCACAACGAGTTCGAGTCCGATATGGACCATGGCCCTGATTACTACGTGAGCACCAAACGAATTTCAGCTAGCGAGCAGAGACTAATACTTGCTTAACCCAGGATGGCCAATGCGACATTGTGAGGGGCTCTGACTGGATCACAGTCTCGTGGAACTACTTCCACGATCATTGGAAGGTATGATGCGAATGCTACCTACCTATTTTTTGTTATCACTGGATGCTCACCTAAGCGAAGTCATCTCTCGTCGGCAACGACGCCGCTCTCCGCGATGTGGATTCCGGCCATCTGCATATCACCTACCATCATAATTACTGGCGGCACTCCGGCACGCGGGGGCCCGCTGGTCGGTTTGGCCACCAGCATGTGTACAACAACCTATACGTCGACTTCCTCTACCAGGCGATCCATTCGCGTTCAGACAACCAGATGCTAGTCGAGGGTAACGTGTTCCGTGGCAACACTCGTGAGGCCCTGAGCACCTATGGTCTCGTTATCCCAGAGGATTCTCCCAACACGTCACCCGACGGTGATCCAGAACTTGATGGATTTGTTAACCTGGGAGCTCGTAAGTCGATTTCCTATTCCCAACTTCGGTGTGATATCAGCATCGCTGACCTGATCCTCTCTTGATACGTAGGCAATGATTGGGGTCCAGCTTCCATTAACATCACGCAAGTAGGCAATTTTACCCGTGCTCCGTACAAGTACAAGCTCACGCCTTTGCGCAAGGTTGAGAAAGTTGTGAAGGCTGGTGCTGGCGTTGGCAAAATTAGAGTATGAGGTCACTGCATACTAAATTCTCCGACAATTGAATGGTCTGTGTCTGTGAGCTGAAAAACGGGCTTCGACGGTCGTGTTTGTGATGAAGAGTTTTGTTCTCTACTCTTTATGTACGGGAACAGGAATACAATGTATATGCTATCAGTTTGGACAAAATATGTGGAGTGCTTGGTATCCGCGCAGCTTGCCTACAGGATATAGCGAGAGTGTGTGCTTCTTTTCCCAGGTGCCTCCTGCGAGGGAACCCTAAGTACGCGAAGGTGAGGACAACTTCCCGCTTTCAGTTTGTCCCCATCCCTCCATACCCTTTCACCATGATGTGAAGAAGACCAACACAATTGAAGATCTTGGGGTCTGGTGGTTTCAGAAATATCAACTGTGCGACGGCCGAGTAGTCTAGTACAGTAGTCTGTATGTAGCACTACTCTTTGTAGTACTAGTCTTTGGTCAATTGATTCTGCATCCACGTCTAGCTTGTCTCTGAAGCCAAAGACAGTCTTCTTGCCTGTTTAGGGATGAAATATGCTGTTGCAGGATCCTAAACTTCGGGTTCCCGATCGGCCCGAAAGCCACGAGTGACGTTGGCGTGGGAGGAACCTTCGATGACTTTGAAGACTCGGCGGGGCAACTCAACTCCCCGAAAACGGAGTCATCTCCTGTGTAATGTGCATGTCTTTCTCTTGCATCCATGATTGAACAATATTGTCTCTAGAATAATCGTGGATGCATCATATACATTCATAGATTTGAAGTCTTAACTGCTAGTATTGTTGAGTGATCCATTTCGTCTGACATTTGCGATTGAAAAAAAAAAAACCCACGCAGGATGTCTTCTTCACAACCACAATATCTCACCGGCGACAAGGCAGCGATACAGGAGTTTCTGGATAAGTTTGATGTGAGATAACACTGACTCTTCAATCATTTTCTGTTTGCTCTTGTGTATGCCAATTGGGAAAACTAATGCCGCTCTTTTCTGATTGATAGGTTTTTCTCTTCGACTGCGATGGTTAGTTTGCCTACCCCGCAATTGCGCCATTGATGAATGCTTCCTAAATGCTATCGCTCTCCACGAGAACACGTATTGACGGGACAAGGTGATGGGTAGGTGTTTTATGGTCTGGCGATATCGTTTTTGAGGGGACGGTTGAGACGCTGGAATTCCTGAGGAGTCAAGGTACATCGCATCTTTCAATGGAACGCATCAAGGAGAATGAATGCCAGATGCTAACGGTGATATTGTTCAGGGAAGCAGATCGTGTTTGTTACCAACAATAGCACCAAGTCCCGCTCAGATTACAAGAAAAAACTTGATAGTCTAGGAATTCCCGGTCAAATCGTAGGCCAATCTTCCTTCTGGTCAGTGATGAACTGCTATTGCCAGCAAACTAACCCCGTGATCGGACAACATAGGAAGAGATATTCTCTTCTTCATACAGTGCTGCGGTCTACATATCCCGTATCCTCAAGCTTCCGCCAGAAAAACGCAAGGTCTTCGTCCTTGGCGAATCAGGAATCGAGCAAGAACTTGCGGCCGAAAATGTGCCATTCATCGGCGGCACAGACCAGGAGTACAGGCGGGACATTACACCCCACGACTTTGGTCAAATAGCGACGGGGGAACCATCGATTATTGACCCAGAAGTGGGTGTCGTCCTCGTGGGTTTGGACTTCCACATCAACTATCTGAAAATCGCGCTGGCATACCATTACATTCGGAGAGGTGCGATCTTCCTTGCGACAAACATCGACAGCACCCTGCCCAACGCGGGTTCACTGTTCCCCGGGGCCGGATCGATCAATGCCCCTCTGATCCGAATGCTCGGTGGATCGGATCCGATCTCTTTGGGCAAGCCCAGCCAGGCAATGATGGACGCGATCGAGGGGAAATTCAAGTTTGACAGGAAGCGTGCATGCATGGTTGGAGATCGCTTAGACACAGATATCAGGTTCGGAATCGAGGGTGGCCTGGGTGGCACCTTGGCCGTCCTGACAGGCGTGTCGTCCAAGGACGAGATGCTCAAGGCAGCGTTGCCTCCAAAAGCGTATGTTGACAGTCTGAAGGATCTATTGCTTGCTAAAGAATAGACTGGGTACGTACGCTCTGTCATATCTGCCCTTTAGAGTCATGTACACTGCACTGTTTAGATGTCCATAGAAACACCTTGATTATCATCTTTAGAAAGTATGAAGGCTCCGTCATTAGCATCCAATCCAATGGTGTCGGCCAAGTCTCGTTGAGGGTCTGTTTTAAAAGGCGGATTCGACCCTTAGAAAAGACTTTTTTTTAGTCAATTACATCGCGAAATCTTCCGTATCTAGTGTGTGTCCCTTGAGCTGCATTAGTGCCACCAAAGGACCGGGAGTTATATGCTTGATAGCACGGAAAAACAAAGCATTTTGGTGAAATACTGGATGGAAAGACCGTAATTCATCAATATTTTCATGGGACAATAGCGTTCTGAGGTCGAAGATCGGGATCTGAGCATTGCCAGTGGGTAGCTGGATGAGGTCCGGCAGGTCGGAACGGGCATTCGCTGATAAGGATGCGCGGTGCGACTCGCCCGTGTCTGAAGGAAGCGCGTCAGAAGAATTTCCTCCTTCATCCTCTGCAACATTTTGCTCTTGGGGCTTCAATCTCGGTCCAAGGACCAAAACAGCACCCCAACTCATGTTTTCCAGATTTCCAAGTTTCCTCAACGCATCTTCTAACTGCTCTACTCCAGGATCACCATTTACATCCAATGTCATCCAGGCTTCAGGAGTAACTTTTCGGCTGCCATTTGATAAAGACGACCTCTTCATCATTTTAACGGCATTCTTTCTCAGCTGCTGCAGAACAAAATCTGGCATGTCCTCGCGCCAAACTAGATTCTTCTGCATGTGCCGGGTTATCGGACCCTCGGGGGCTTTCTCACTGAAAGGGATCAGCTTTTGTAACGATGAGGGCTTTAGCTTTGCGGGTGAACTAAGCATCAGTGGACTGTTCGTAACGCGCATCAAGGGACGGAGTTGTCGTGCCACGGGCGCTTGCTCTCCTTCTCCATCGTTTGTGGGGGGATTTGGTTCCAAGTTCTTCAGGTCGTCTTCTAGAAGCTTTGTCGGCATTAACCAGTAGGACGATGCGTCGGGATGTTTCACCAGCCCAAAGTCGACCATGAAATCTTTGGGAAGTCTGGCCTGCGTCAGGGCGCACATTCGTGCTGGGCTTGCCAGCATTTGTGCCCAAGGGTTATGTCTCAGAGGATCCGGCTCTGCAGGCTTCGGCTTTTGCTTTTTCTGTCGCATTTCCGCGGCCTTTTTCCTTCGGATCTCCACAGACGATCGTACCAGTCTTTCGGAGGGAGGAGGATTGGGCTTGGAGGCATTCACCTCCGAATTGTCTGGGATGGATAGTGAATTCGCCGACTGGAGCTCCGCCGCCCCAGTATTGTGTTGTTGACCGAGGCCATTTCCATGGCTCTCTGAGTTTGGATCGGGGTGCTGCGTACGTTGTAAACTCGGTATCTCAGGGATTTTTTGGTCGCTGTTCTTCTGATGTTGCCTTGGGGTACAGCTAAAGGTGCGCTGGGTGGTTGAATTGGCTGGAGTTTTGGTGGAGAGATAAAGACAGCAGAGAGTATGAGATCGCCAGGAGACATAAGACACGTGCCGGTAAGCGCATCGCATGTCCATTTTCCTCTTCTGTCGCCGTCTCACGAGACGAAACAGAACAATTTCTCCGCGACTTGATCTCGAGCACGCAGCTCTCAGCAGACCCTAAACTCTTTTAGGTCTAGGCCAGGGCGGAAGCAAACTTAAACCGAGCACAACGTGAAGCTCCGACGTAATGAAGACTCGCAGCTCCATCAAGCAGCTCAAGCAGATCAATGTGACGGGAGTCGTTTGCATCATACCCTCATCTCAATCTCCAATTCAACCCCAATTAGACTGCCTTTGTACATTCGCTCAATGCAATGAACTCGTTTCGACTTCTCAGATCTGCGGCGCGCCTCTCCCGCTCATCCATTCGGTCGTACTCGAACGCGCCGCCGAACCTAATCCCTCCGCGGGGTTGGACGCCCACGCCGTTCGTGACCGAGACAGTGGTATGTACTTGACGTATACTGAAGACAGTAAGGAAGATGGGTGCTAATTGTTCAGGGAGGTGGCTGGCACACATGTACGCTCCATCCGCAGGCATTAATTCTGTCCCGGCGATCAGGAAACTAACTGGAGGCCAGATGATATCTTCTCCCGGTTATTGAAGGTGAGACTACTATGCTTCTACCTGGTCTTTGTCTGGCTTACGAGGGCGAACACGTATGAACTCTAGGAACGAATTATCTGCCTCAATGGCGAAGTCGACGAGTCGGTTTCCGCTGCAGTCGTTGCACAGCTGCTTTTCCTCGAAGCAGACAACCCACAGAAGCAGATCCAACTTTATATCAACTCACCAGGAGGATCTGTAACAGCAGGTATGACGTAAATACACATCAGGAAATCTTGACTATTTTTTTTTTCCGGTTGTTGATGATGTCTTCGAGATACAGGCCTCGCCATCTACGACACGATGACCTACATCCAATCCCCCGTCAGCACCATCTGCGTCGGACAGGCTGCGTCCATGGGTTCACTATTACTCTGTGGTGGACATCCGGGAAAACGATACTGTCTACCCCATTCGTCCATCATGATCCATCAGCCGTCGGGCGGGTACTTTGGCCAAGCAACAGATATCGCCATCCACGCTAAGGAAATACTCCGAGTACGAAGGCAGTTGAATGAGATTTATCAGCGGCATCTGACGAAGCCAATGAGTCTCGAGGAAATTGAGAAGTTGATGGAGAGAGACTACTTCATGGGAGCAAAGGAGGCGCTGGATATGGGTATTGTAGATGAGATATTAGAGCGGAGAGTGCCGCCCAAGGAAGATGAGTCCAGTTGAAACGGGTAGGAGTCTTCTGGGAGCCTTTTACGGTCGATGATGGATTGCCACTCTGGGGGTTTGCACGTCATGTGTAACAATGCTACTGTGACATGAGATATCCGGTTTACATATATACACCCTACTTCTTCCAAGTCTATGGATTTGGCCAGACGGTCAACTCGGGACGAAAAGTCAGAGAAGGAAATATGTATTCACCAACGGGGGTCGTTGTGTACAAACATGACTCCTCGTCCCTCGAATCAACGCCAAATAGTCCCATCGGATATATAGTCGCTGGAAAAACACACACATCAGGGGTCAAGCACGAGCACGAACATGGATGCCCATTCGACGTCGTAGAAAATCTCGGGCGCGGTCACGACTCGTCGCTGAACCAGTACGGAGGCCGCTCGTAGCATGGGTATAACTCCATTGATCTCGAAGAATACCAAGGATATTGGTCTCCATGATGACAGCTTCGCCACTGGTGAAGATATCCCGAGGATGTCTATAGCGTCCAGGTTCCCCTGAAATTTCAGCAAGTAAGCCACCCCGTTCTGCGTCTCGTTCATCGTTTGCGGTCCTAAATTCCTGCAATTCTATCTCATTTCCCGTTGCATGTTCGCCTGTTCGAAGAACTCCACGTTCTTCAGCATCATGGTCTTGTTGGCTCTGGGCCGGCCCAGCAGCTCTCGTCGCAGTGGAATCGCTCGAAGGGGACACCGAATGTTTGGTTTTCTCCTTCTCAATAATCATGCCCAGCATGATTATCTGAAGGACGGCGATGACGATATCGACGACAAGTAATTGCGACTTGGAAATCGGGCCCTTCTGTCCGATGAAATCGATGAACAGCCCGCCATGAATATAGCCCCGCGTTATCTCTTCGCCGGCAGGATTTGCTGATAGACAATGGAGAAGGATACAGGAAGCGTTGCTGACAAGGATGGCCACGAGGTATGATTGGTTATTCGGGGTTTCGGGAAAAGGGCCTGTTTTGGGGGTGAAGAAGAGGAGTTGCACGATTGCGCGGATGGCAAACTGGAATATTGAGCAACTAGTAGCCCACAGAGGGTTGACCCGTCAGTTTCGGGTGACGCAAACCGGACGCCAATGTGGCGATGATGGGAAGAGGCGATGGGCTTACTCCATATAGTACAAGACGGACAGCTGGCAATATATCAGGATATCAAAGTCACGCAGAAGGCGGTCGAGCAGGACCGTCTTGGCGCGCGCCTGAATCCCCCTTGCATGGCTCGATCCGGAGCCCTGCGAGTTGTCTGAAAGCGTATCATCCTGACCGTCGTAGGGAATGTTGGAGACGTCGGCGATATGCTCCGCATCTCGGAGAGCGTCTGGGGTTGTCATAGAGGAGGCATGAGGGCCTAGCGGTCGGCACTCGGCAGAACAGGGCTTATTGACGAACTAGAAATCCAATGAAAAAAGGTGAATCAAGTGTCCATTGCCCTTCAATATTCAAATCGTGCTTATGCTCTGTAGTATATGTCCACTAATATGTAACGACTAGCTCAGGGTGATCGATGCGAAATGTGGTACTATCCAGAAGTCCGGAAATTCAGCCGGACCGAAGACCTCTCTGCGACCACCCCAGCTAAACTCCAATCCACATCACGGCGACATGATTTGCTACTCTTTCTCCATTCCCTCATAATCGTAAACCCCGCTCCAGTTTGAGTCTTTCCGATGGATGCTGCAAACTCGACCTTGTCTTTTTCCGGTCGTATCTCCTGCCGGATTCTGATGGGAACTTGAATTGTCTGACCACGGTTCGTGCGCTTGACTTTGGACCTGGTTCTCCTCCCAGGTTTAATCACTTTCGACAAGTTTACTTTCGAGTAAGCGGAATTCCTCGACACTTTTCAGTCTGTCAGTTGCACTTCGTGTATATCTGGCAGATATGGTTCTCAACGACATACCCTCAAGCATCCAGTTTGTGGGGCGGAGTTGCTTTCCTACTCTTTGTAAAGTTGGATCTCCCACGGCGTCTCTCCCCTTTTGTAGACGGTGGCATAGTGTGATTGCTCGGAGCCCACTTTGGGATTAGTTGACCCTGCTCTAATTGTCAGTTGATTATGGGAGTTCTTCAACTTTATCCATCCTCATGGCGGTGTTAACCCGCTTGATGTGCCAGGCCATACGTCCTCCTTGGAACCCGTTTGCAACACTGCACTTCTGGCGATCGCTGATCATGGCTCCTGCAATGTTTGGTGCTATCTTGGCCTGGCAGTATTTTTTATATGGTTCCGGATGTATTTGGAGCCTTCCAGTCCTCACGCAAAGGACAAGCAACTATCGATTCGTCAGCCAATAAATTTGGGAAGAATCATAACCTAAATCGGAAATCCTGCTTACTTCGACATTGCATCCGTTGTCGTCCTTGCTCTTCTCAATCTGCTCATCCAACAGCTCATAGGTTGGTTTTCAGCACTTTCAGGAACATGTCACTAATCTCATCCCTGATGATCTGTTTCTTGGCCGCATCATATCCTGGGCTGCCTTCCTCCACATCCATATCGAGAAAAAGTGTCTCTTTCTCCGTACTTCCATCGAAAGTTCTTTTGATGTATTCAAACTTCTTCATGGAATTACTTCTGTGGCTGATCATCACATGCTGTTTTAACAACTGCCTTCTTGGTTTAATAGGTAAAGCAGGAAAATGCTGTTGATGTGCAGGAGGACAAAACCGGAGCAGAATAAAGGAGCTGGACAAGGTCAATCAATGAGAGGTTGCTTCGTTGAGCATCTGGATATGATTTCCACATTGACGATTCCAGGAAGGTACAGGCAAAAATGCCACAACTCGAGGGTATGGTCCTCAACACTTCTATTCTGAATAAGAAAGCCATGGCATTGGCAACCAAGTATCCATAGCTCGTTAATCTCACTGCATCCGGACTCACACAGGGTGTAAGCCCACCAATATTTCAACCGCACCTTGGCATAGGCATCGATATGCATTTCTGCCCAGGTTTGGACTCCCCAAGCCTTAGCACCCTTGATTGAAGCTTCAAATCACTCGATGCATACTCAGGACACGGTAAGACTCGGTCATGGTAGCTTGGTCACCGTCATGGGAACATGGCCTAGGCATTTTGCCTGTATCTGTCGTTTTTTATCTTAAACTATTATCACAATATCCTCGGATTCGAGGAGTCAGCTGGCGACGTAGGATCGGACACGTCCATAGAAATCTCACCGCGACCACGAGCGGCAGGATGATGTGAGATTCAGTTCCAGCAATAATACGTCCCGCCACTACGCCACCTTTTAATACCATCATCGAACGGGTTTGAGAATCGCCTGCTTCGGATGGGAGCAAAATAACTTAGGATTGCGCTAATATTCCAGATATTCTCAGTGCCATATCGAGAATGGTTAGATGCTCGTCGGCACCGTCGATCAGACGTTTATCAAATTCGGAGAACACCATGACGATGCTATTTTTCTGAATGTCAGGGATAGATTCGTTGAAAACGATTATTCGGTACATCTAAATTACCTGTTAGCAAAGGCACAGTAAAACATGCTTCAAGAAAAAAGGTATTTATACCTGTGAGAGGATCTGGGTGGCACTCCATCCATCCGCAACAATGTCTGTAACAACCTTTGAAACCGCGTCATAAGTGGATCGACCTTTCTTAGGCTGCATGGCGTCGATCAGACGGTTGACAACATTATCCGGAACAACCCCGGCAATCTCCTCAACCATCTGCACAGTAATCAAATCCGACTTGACTGCGTCTGTCATCTCCTCGTCTCCTGCCTCGTCCTTCCGACCTACGGACGAGGGGGACCTTGCCAATCTGGCAGCGCTCTGCATGAAGGTGATAGCCCTCCGCAAGTCACCTTCACTGCACCGTATCAGCGTGTCAATCACCCCATTGTCCAAGTTCAACTTTTCTATCTTGGCAATTTCCTCAAGCCGACTGCTTGCGGCCGTCCCATCCAGAGCCTTGAATCGGAACTTGCTGCATCTGCTAGCCAGCGGATCAATTATCCTCGTAACGTAATTGCAAATTAGACAAAATCGAGTAATACGACTGTATTTTTCCATCGTCCGACGTAGCGCAGACTGCGCGTCTTGTGTCATCGAATCGGCTTCATCGAGTATAACGAGCTTGAAAGGGGGGCAAGGGTATTTTTCACGATACGAAGAGTCATGCGGTGGGGGGTGGGACAATTGTACTCGAGCAAAGTCCTTGATCTTTTCTCTCACGATTGAGATACCACGTTCATCTGATGCATTCAATTCAAGGATTCTGGACCGAAAGAGCTGTGGCCCGAAGAGGGATTTGGCGAGTGCGAGGATCGTGGAAGTTTTCCCTGTTCCCGGAGGGCCATAAAAGAGCATGTGCGGTAACTTCGTGTACGTCAGCTCTCACACTCAGGAATTAGCTAACTGTGACGGGTATATTCATACATTCGAAGCTTGCAATGTTCGCTGGAGAACTGAAATGGTATGATCCTGTGCCGTCACGTCATCGAGTGATTTCGGCCGGCTAAAGTCAAGCAATCAGCATCAAAATACAACTGCAGCACACTCTGGCCATCGTACTATTTCTCAACCCATGGCTGTAATCCCGCATTGTCGTCCTTTTCACTAGTTGGTTTGGACTTAGAACTCGCTGCTGCTGCTCGAGCTTTATTACTGAAAAAGTTGGCCGCCATAGTAGAGCTTCCCAAAAAGACAAGAGTATAAAAAGCCCGACGAAAGGTTATCGGAAACTGTACCACAAGCACAAGTCTTGAATCAGCAGCAGTTGAAATGATGGACATGAAGTTCTCATTATTCTTCGCGTCGCCGCGTCTATCACGTGCGCGCGCGACCGAGTTGGAAGGCTGATAAGCTTATCTCGATAGTTGAGTGAAGGTCACCATGACATATTTCCTTACCCTTGAGCCTCTTTCACGCAGAAAGCAGGATTACTCTTTGTTTGCTGAACATGTCTCCGTACTCCTATTTAGTGAATGTTTGAAATTGCTCTCTACCAGCTCATTATATCAAAAAGTCGTCAAAAGAAAAATGCTTCATCATCTGACTGTACAGTAGTATGTAGTAATTCTTAAGTGGATGGTAGTATGGTTTCAGAGCTCATCTCGTTTTACATTGTCTATTTTCTCTTCCCACATCCTCTTCTTCGGGTTCCGAGGCTCTGATTCCTGACGAAGTCTCTCCTCTGGAGATATATCGTCGACGTTTGTCTCTTCATCTTCAGGGACTTGTGGTTGGTCGTTTGGCATCTGACCGGTTATTTCCTCTATCTCGTCAAGAATAGTTGCCGTAGGGTTTAAAGACTCTTTTACCGAAGGAGCATCACTGCTAGCTGTTATTTCAGGGCCTAAAGAGAATGTGTCCGAAATGACGTATGGTATTGTTGCTGTCGTCCCCGGCGTCACAACGCTCTCAACAGCCGTAGTTTGGGAGACACCACTTGCAAGTCCGACAGCCCCCAGCAATGCGAATGTGGCCCGATAGGTCATTTTGAGTGGGAGCCATAGAAACCACCACAGTGGTCCATAAAATACGCGCCGGAAGAGAAGCCAGATAATCGTGCCAATTAAGATATAAAAGGCGGTTTCAAGGTACCACGTATCCGATTTTTGAGAGCGAAGGAGAGATGACACGAGTGAGCGGGAAGAGGCAAGAAGGGTATCGAGGTTGCTATATGATTCAGATAATGAAGAGAGGGCAGCAGTAGATTGCTCTAAATACCGTAGTATGCTGTTAGTCATTGACTTTCGCTCCAGATTGCAAAGCGACATACCTAACGTCTCCTGAGCAAATCGACTTCTGGAAAGCTCGGACTGCATGAGTTGATGCGTCCTCCTGAGAGCAGCAGTGACATCATTCGAGGCATTAACGACAAGGTCGTCGTGAGTCAATTTGGGCGATGCTCTTCTTCGCGCAACATCTTCTTCTGTAATACCGGAGAATAAAAGTTGGCGTTCCTTCCGCCTTGCAGCCTCTGCATTCCGCTTTGCTTGTAGCTGGGCTTTTCTAAACTGTGATCTCGCACTGTTGCAGACACATACATATACAGTTAGTTGCCTCTCACCTGCCCGTCATATTGAGGCTTTCAACTCACGCCTTCAAATCTTCATCCAATTTTCGCATCACAGCAAGAATCTCTTCTCTTTGGGTCTCTTTTGTCTCACTTTCTCTTCTCCAGTAGCCCGTCGATTCAAGGGGTTCAATCTCAACGCGGAGTAACTCCATCTCTGCCTCCATCTCCTTCAGGCGATGATGTATTTCCGCAGATAGCTCCAGACGTGCTTCATCGCCTTGTCCAACAGCAGATGTAAAATTTTGTAACCGGTGAATGAGGGGGATCGTCTGTTTGTATGTCGCGGTAACGGAGGTAAGGCGAGCTTGAAGGCGCGAAGAGGCCATTGTGAGGGAGGACACGAGGGCGTTGAGCCCTCAAAAGGAAGTGTTGTCTGGTGTCAAATTTGAAATATGGAAGTACTCGGACGCCAGCCAAGTATCGATCAGTTTTTGATGAGATCTCTGAGTTAACAGCCAATTCTACTACCTATCTGCGGAGTACAAGTATCCTGACGCGGGAAGACATGCGACAGCATCTTGTTTGACAAAGTTGCAAACATGCTTTTTCCCGACAATACTTTTCGGGGGACTTCACCAAGCGGCTACTGCTAACTATTTACACGATGAATTGAGCGCGAATGAACAGGAACTAGGGCTCTGCCGAATTGATATACTGCGAACATATACCGCAGACGTTAGATGATTTAGAACGGCATATTCTTTTTTCCAAACACCCACAAGTGCATCAATTGATTGAGCTTGATCCTCAAAAGTATTGCGCAGAGTCAGTCCCCGGCGACTATACGTGATCACCGAAAAGCAGTTTTCTAATTGTTTGACAGATAGAGCAAAATATGGCTCTTCCAACCTCCGCGATAACCACCTTCCGCACCTCCTTCAACCCGTTCTCTCCGCTCTCCAAGCCTTGCCGCCAGTTCCTCAACCTCCTCCAGACTCCCCTGACAGCAAACCCCGCGTCTGCGGCACACATTAAGATCACCGTCGAGCGCCTGCCGCGGGACTCGAAGAAACTCCCGGAAATGACGGTAGGGTTCCGCAACGGGCAGGAGTTGAGATTAGAAGTGGGGAAAAAGAAGATTACTATCAACGATGCCGTGGAAGAAGTGAGCCGGATAGGGAGAGTGATTGAGAGGGAGGATAGCTTGAAGGGTTAGCGAAATCATTCTCGAGTACAAGTGGATATTTTGTGGAGTTGTATATTTGTTCCGGCGGCCATGGTGTTATCAAGATCTCGGGCTGGAGCGCACGATCTATGCTCCCATAAATGTGATACAAGCTACAGGTCTCCATGTGATTACATGATGTATTACATATCCGAACAGGCGTTATTGGAATTCAGGATCACTTTCTACTTGTGTTTGTCCATGGCATTTGTGGAACTCCACCTCGCTATCTTCTTATGATTCTACTACGCTATCCAGCATTCGCTGATCTCACAAAAACGAAGGCATTTTTCAACATGCATGAAGCGTAGTGAGGACCGCTGAGTAGCTATAGGAAAAGAACCAAGTCGGTGGCAGACCAAAAATTCTTTTCTATGGGCTATCGAAGAAATATTCCAGTCTATCTCCCTCCGTTTAATTGCCTTTCAGAAATTTTTAACGTCGTCGCACGTGGACCCTGAGAGAGAGAGGGTGGACGCTGGGCACAATTTTTGACGGATAGTTTAGACAGTCGCTCCCGAGATAAAGAACCACTTGTCCACACTGGGGTCAATTGGAGCAGGAGGAAGATCAGACCCAGGAGGAATTGAAGCCAGCTGACTCTGGTCGACGCGGTCAAGAGACTGTTCGTTGGTCACGTTGGCCCTGGGAGATGTCAGTGTCTGCTCAAAGCGGCGACATACCAATAGGTGAGAGCTCGGGGGTGCAAGAGCTCCAAATAATGATTAACTTACAGAGAAATATCTCCACGCTGAGTCTTGCCAGCCATAAGTCTCTCATAGGCGTCAGCACACTCGCGAATGACCTCCATAGCGTATCTTGAATAGAGAACAACCTGTCAGCACTATGGACTTCAAGGAAGAGCGCATTGAAAAGAGAAAGACTCACTTCTTGTTCTTGCATTCTCCAGAGAAAGCGAACTGATTCTCGGGCTTGCCATCGGGGATCTTGTAGATACGGAACCATTCATTGGTGGCGCGGAGCAGACCGGGGAGGTGACGCTCAACGTCTTCAATGTCATTGAGCTTGGGAGCAAGAGGGTCATTCACATCGATAACGATGACCTTCCAATCGGTCTCCTCCTCGTCCAAGAGAGCCATAACACCGAGAACCTTGACTTGCTTAACTTGGCCGGTGTAGCCAACCATTTCACCAATCTCGCAGACATCGAGGGGGTCGTTATCGCCCTTGGCCTTGGTCTCAGGGTGAATGACGTTGGGATCCTCCCAGGTCTGTAGATGAAAGTAACAGAGTCAGTCAGCACGTTATCTTTCGTTTTCTCTTCCTTTTAGGGACTTTCAGAAGGTTTGGAAAGAGACACAAGATGTGAAATAAAAAAAACCCCAACAGGAATCACTTACGCGAGGGAAGGCACCATAGTTCCACAGATAACCCTTGTGCGGGAAGCAGTTGCGAACATAGCGAAGTTTGCCCTTCTTCACATCTTGCTTAATTGGGTTCAAGAATTCCTCTTTGCAGATCTGGTCAAGCAAAAAAAAATGGTGCTGTTAGCAAAGTGCCCGAATTCCACCAATTTTTCTTGTTCTAGGGGTGGCGGGCGGGGCAACGCGTCGCAAAGCGCGAAATCTGACGTACCTCCTGTTTGGCGTTGGTCCAACGAGGGATCTCGACGACCATGTTCAGAATAGTCTTCTGCTCATTGGCATAGAGAGGGATGTCGTGGAACCCGGAGATCGGGACGCCATCTTTCTCGATGTACAGGCGGAAGTCGAGGGTGTTGGGCTGGCCAACCTTGCGGACAGTGTACGCCATGGCGGGGCTTTTGGGTGACGCAGACGAGGATAAGTGACGCGATACTAGGGCAGCTCTGTTCGCAGGGATGGAAGTTACTTGCGAGACAGAGGCAGCAGAGGGACTTGTGAGCGTGTTGTGAGAGAGAGAGGAAGAAGCAGGGGAGAGAGGAGAGGAGGGGGAGGGGGAGGGATGGGTTAGTCGAAAACTGTTGTGGGGAGCCAGCTTAGTCGCGGATGAAAGGTAACGCAATGCTTGTCGGGCAAGGGGAGAACCAAAGAGAGCACCAGCAGCTGCACCAGGGAACGCTTGGGTTGGAGTTGTGAGCTGGGAACGCAGGCTACGCAGTGGTGAATTTGCGGAACAACGATGTGAGCTCCACGACGTCAGGAGACGACAGCTGGATGGAAATAAGAAGAAGTTCTGGCCTCGGGTACCTCGAGTGATTCTCTGGGTCACTTTGCGCTGCTGCCGCCCGGCAAAGGACGATGACCGAAGAGCTGCCGTTGACATGTGGAGCTGCCACAGGGTCTGATTGCGAAAGAGTGCTGTCTCTTTCGGATATACTTTCTGAACACGCTCCAATTGATCGGTTAGACAGCCTCAAATGGCGTCAATAGTATTGTTAGAAGAGCTTCTTGAGGCGTTGGCGGAAATTCGTCCCTCAAGCTTCCCACGGTCGGTAAAAGTTTGCAGTGATCTTCAGGTTCGGGATTCTGTGCAACCATCCGAGCTCTTTCCGAAACCCAAGAAATTTTTCGGACCATCCCAGGGACGGATTTACTGCTGAAAGATTTCAACCAGACGACGAGACATGGCATCTTGTAGGCAGAAGTCAAGGCTGCTGATGACATTTCATTCTGAGCCTGTATTTCCTGGGACTACATTTATCACAAGCTGTCATCAACTGTTGACAAGAAGGCTGTTAACACACCACACAAATTGACATCTTGATCAATACTATCACACATTATTATAAAGCAAGGACAGGGGGCTTATGGTAAGGCTGATCATGCATTCTATCTTGACTTTCATTGTCTCTCAAATCTCTAGCCATGGACACAAGGTGCTTGATTTCTACTTTGAGGCACCTAGGTACACCAGGGGTGTATGATCAAGTGTTCTTCACCTTCAATGTGATACAGCTTTGAAATTTGATGTTCTCATGAAGCATCAAGAAAACTTACCCTCTTGTTGCACCTGGTGATGTAACAAGAGTCCCAATGGTTAGAAGTTAACTATTTTACACAGTACAATTGTCTGATGTGATTACTGCTTTACAGAGTAAATAGCTGACTTTATTATCAATTAAGTAGCTGCAAGATGTTTTCGAAATATACATTGACAGTGATCTTGTAATGAACGTCTGTATTAACAGTCATTTCAGTATCTCCTCTGTCTTTATTTTGACAGTCATCACCTTTGTGATAAAAGTAGAACTTTACTGTAATTCAAGATGTTGTACTCTTCAAGTTCTAGCTGAGAAAGCCATCTCATTTCAGAAATATTCAGAATCTTGACATAACTGAAGAACAGTTGAAATAAAAATAAAAGTAGAATGAAAAAACAATGTTCTGTAGAGAAATTGTTGATTCTGAATTGTGGGTAAGGATCATGAGATGAGTGTGGTTTAACATTCTGTACGGAGTACTCCATAGTCAATCTGATAAAATGAACCTTCACCCCAACATAGCATGCTGGTTCATCTTTGACTCGAAGGTTACTGTGTAGATTTCTTCGACCATGTAGGATTATTCTCACCACTGCACTCTCATCCGAGAAATCCAAGACTCGTTTATGGGAGCTCAGGCTTAGCGGACTGCCTCGGTTAATAGCCTGTTTAAACAGTCTATGTAAGTTTAAACCGACTGGACATGCGGAGCGATCAGTATCAGATCGATATCGCCACGTGACTCATTATCTATTTTTCATCGCCATCCATCCCGCTTCCAATCCACATATGTTGAAGATTACTCGTCTTTCTCTCAACTTACCTTAAATAACTTGATCTCTTTGGCAGGGATGCTATGTTTAGATTTGTTAGATGCATCATGACAACGACGCCCCCACGAGTGCCCATCCCCGCCAACGGGGTGGACTATCGCGGCAAGGTTGTGCTGGCCCCAATGGTCCGCTCTGGTGAACTACCCTCCCGCCTTCTTGCACTGAAATACGGTGCGGATCTAGTTTGGGGTCCTGAAACAGTTGATCGTGCGCTTATAGGAGCGAATCGCCGAATCAACCCCCGCAACTCGATGATTGAGTTCACGCGCTTCCCCTCGAACGGTGGCAGAACGGATGCCGCAGCGAAAGAGTCAGTTATATATCGTATCGATCCGGTTAGGGAAAAGGGAAAACTCATATTTCAGCTGGGTACTGCATCTCCTGAACTTGCGGTGCAGGCAGCGAAAGTTATTGCGGGAGACGTATCTGGCATTGACGTAAATGCGGGGTGTCCCAAACCGTTCAGCACGGCCGGCGGAATGGGCGCTGCACTGCTAAAAACTCCGGACCGCCTCGTTTCAATTCTCGAGAGTCTGGTGCGCGAAGTAGGGAGTGTATGGAATATTGGAATATCGGTCAAGATACGACTACTTGCAAAGCCAGAGGACACAGAACAGCTTGTCACTCGCCTGTGTCGGACTGGAATCACAGGATTGACAGTCCACTGCCGCACAACACCCATGAGACCGCGTGAGCCAGCCATTCGTGACCAACTGCGTATGATCGCTTCCATATGCCGAAATGCAGGCGTTGCATGCGTGATGAACGGGGACGTAAAGTCTCGCGATCAGGCACTAGAGTTAATACAAGAATATGGAGTGGACGGTGCTATGATTGCCACTGCTGCAGAGTCGAATTTTTCCTGCTTCCGCACAGCTGCACAAGGCGGTCTGTTGCCTTGGAGGGAACTGGCGCACGACTATTTGGAAGCCGCAATGGAATGCGAGAACAAATGGGGAAATACGAAATTCCTGCTGAATATCATAGTACCTGGCAAGGAACGCCAGTATAATGGAGCGAAGCAATCAAAAAGCTACGAGGAGTGCTGCCGCATTCTTGAATTTGACGATCTTGTGCCAAGGGCGCAACAGGTGGACGAAATCTTGGGGTTGGGTAAGCACAGAGAAACCCAGAAGGCGGCAGCAGTCCAGAAAGCCATGACCCAGAATGAAACCGTGAAGGCAGCGGGTGGGAGCTCAATGACGAAAGAAAAGAGCCCCGATCTCTCATTGCAACTCGAATCGTCTGGACCAGGCCCTATTCGTCGTCATAGTTCAGGCTCATCTTCTACCAAATCGACCCCTTCAGTCGCTACTTCTGAGACAACAACAGGAACAAACCCCGAGACAGTGCCTCAGACTTTAAGCGCTGTCTCAGTATAAACTTACTCCCTTCTACTGCTCGCATCACTCCTACCTTGACTAGTGCTGGCTTTGTGCACGCCTTGTTTTCAAGAGGATTGATACCTAGGATGTCGACTGCAGTACTAATATCTTGCGCAAAGCACACACTGTTTCTTACCCTGAAGATGTACTGGGTAAAAGTCAGGATATCTCTGGCCATGCTGATGAATCAAAGAATCTCAACTGAAACGAGGGAATAGACAGAAATCTGGGTTGTGAATGTAGGCTCAGTGACCATGGCCGGCATCTGTCTAATTGCCTGCCTCTGTCACTTGGGAAACCTGAATGTAGATCAGGAATATCACAGATAATATATACAATATGAACCAGTTAGTTTGGTGTTCTTTCTCTAACATTAGTGTTCTGGACTACTGTTTAAAAGTCTGCCGATGATTTATGTTCTTTGCTCAGGCCCAAGGCCCGGCACTTGCTGCTTTCTTCCCATCTGTGTCTGGGTCAAGAACACACCAGCGGTTAGTATTGTCTCCACAATGACCGATCTTTTGCACGGACGCTCTACCATATCGCGAACCAACATTGCATGACCACAGTGGGAGTGATCTCCAGCTCACAACAGAGATGAAGCTTAAAGTCAACCCTCCCAATCGACTCCCTGAAGACCGTGTTCCGATCTCCATCGGCGGACCTTTCCAGAAGATAAAGTGAACCAATATTGAGGCCCCAGCAGAGATCCGCCATCAGATACTATTATTGCTAGTACCTCCAGCTATTTGGGGAGCTGTGATACGATAGCAAGTTACCTTACTGCGTACTTCCAATGCTGACCATTCGGGATTTGCAGATTTGTGAAATGAAGTCCCGCATCCTCCATCGTGGAGGCATACGCCTACAAGTGATAGTGTCCTACCCAAATCTGGTATCCCGGAAGAACAAAATCCTTGGGAAAGACAAGAAGCGTCCTTTGCCAGTGAGGGCCACACAAAGGGGCCCTTGATGTGTCAGGGTCGTTATTTGTCGAGCAGCAAGCCAGCAGGATTGGCATAGGCTTCGCGAATGGTTTCAATAATAGTTCCAGAGCCGAACGTGCCTGCGTCAACTGCAGAGCGTAGCTTTGGTGTCCTGACAACGGAACCCTACCCCAAAAGCGATTCTACAATTTAACTCCTGGACTATACCTACTTATAACGCCATCTGGGCCGAAAAAGCTTTGCATGCCAAAAAAAGGCGCTCTATGAGCTTGGAACCGCGGGAGTCAAAGCCTGACGACAGTGACGAACCTCGACGCTATAGATACCTGTACATTCATCGCTCAACTGTATATCGCTCGACGACACACGCAGTTGTGCAGATACCCATGGATGTGTTGGCCCATTGAGCCTTGCTTTACTGATTACCGATGTGATGGAGCACGCAATGCGCATTTCTGACAGAAATCTCGAGGGCTCGCTGGGAGCATGTGGAATCTGCCTTTTTGTGAACCAGAGGTAAGATTAGATCATTCATTTCTTATTCATATCTGGCTAAATAATAAATAGAAGGTTTTTTCCTATGTACAAGAGAGAGCGGTGTGTCGTACTAGTCCCTTACACAGCCATACTCTTGAAGCATGACGCACAAGAATAGCGGAGAAATTTTGTGGTTCATATCTAGGCCATAATTAAATTGAGCAGCGGCCGCAACCAGTGCACTTGGCGTGATCATCTCTGTGTCTCAGGGCGCGCTTTTGCACGGTCTCGGGCTTCTCCTTGGGAGGAAGAGACTTGACGCTGTCAGCATAAGTTGCAAGAGCATAAGCAACTCCACGAGTGTTCAGGTAGAAAGCATCCAGAGCAAGATTCGTCATGTTGTCGCCGACGGCATGATAGTTGGGGTCGTAAGACTCGCCGGCCGTGCCGCCGAAGAGCTTGGCCTGTTCCTCAGTCTTGACTTCCTCAGCGCCGGTAAAGATACCGCCAGCAGGAATACCGTTGAGGATAAAGGCCTCATAATCGGAGCGGCCGTCGAATGCAGTGGGGAAGTGGGCAATTCCCTGGTCGTCGAAGTACTTTTCGAAGAGAGCCTCAATTTCGGCGGAGCCAGCTGGGCCAGTGTTGTTGAATGCCGAACCGTCACCATCATAGATCAGGTAGGCATAGTTGGGGGACGCAATCATGTCGAAGTTGAGGTACAGTCTGATCTTCTTGCGCTCCTTCTCGCTGAGGCTGTCGACATAGTAGGCGCTGCCAAGGAGGCCAAACTCCTCTGCAGTCCAGAAACCGAAGCGCACAGCGTTGTTCAGGCGGAAGTGGGTGAGCGCCTTGGCAACGGTCAGAATACCAACGGTACCAGAGCCGTCGTCGTTGATACCCGGACCTTGAAGTTCAGCATGTAAGCTTCTGTTCACTCCACGACAGGCTAAAAGGTTCTCCTGGCTTAACTACGTACCCGCATCAACAGAATCAGTGTGGGCTCCAAGAGCAATGATGTTGTTCTTGTTGCCCTGCTTAGAGGTAGCAATGACGTTCCAGGTGGTGCGGTTCTCCATCTGGGTGTCGACCCAGAGGTCACCAATGACCGCTCCAGATCCCAACTGGGAAACGATGTTCTCGCCATCCTCCTGGGAGATTCCGACAACGGGAACATAGGGGCCAATTTCAGACTCGGGAGCGCCCAGAGTACCACGGAGCTCGCCAGGGCCGTTGTTATACACAACCGCGCCAACAGCCTCCGCAGCGCCGGCGCGAGCGACCTTGGCACCAAAGTCACAGGTACCCCGTTGAATCAAGGCAATCTTGCCCTTGACATCAGGGTCAAAATCCTCCTACCACAACGCGTCGCATTAGCACTCTGTCTACCTGCACGAGCAGCGGCCAAGGTGACCTACATCAGCGCAGCCACCGTTCTCGATATGGAAGAACTCAGCGGTGACATTGCCCGAAGGCGCGTAGGTCATGGCAAAAGCCTGGATCTCCTTGTCATTGACCTTGAAGCTCTGGTCTGACCGAGACCAGAGCTGCTTCTGTTCCTGTTTTTCGACATCATAGTATCGGGTGGCCTTGAGCTCGTTGTACAGCCAATCGACGGTATCCTTGTGAGCCTGCTCTCCAAAAACACGGTTCCGGGCTGGGTATTTGTAGGCAAAGTCCTCCAGCTGCTGGGCACCCGCGACGAGATCGGCGAGTTTGATCTTGGCCATCAGGTCGTCCTAAGACAGCGAGGAGCAGCAGGTAATGGTTAGTTCGACATGGTATACAGTGCTCAAAAATAAGCACGCGACAGAAAAGATTGACCGTGTGAGTATCACTTACGGGGTTGACCTTGGGCTTGAACCAACCGCCGCCGGGGAAGGCGACGGCGGAGGATGCAAGCGCAGCCCCCAGGGTGAGATAGGTGCCAGTTCTCATCTTGAGGGATGGCGGAGGGACAGATGACGAAAACCAAAGAACAAAGAAGGAGAGGAATTGTCCTCTTCTCCGTCGGATGGGCGGAGGCGTCGGTATTATATACGCCAGCGGGCCATGCAGAGATCAGGATGGGGCGGTGGGGAAGATAAAAAGGCCCCCTGGACGGGGTGATATCCAGGGAATCTCACCTCATCTTCACTTCGATTATCCAATGCTCCGCAGCCGATGTCTTGGTATGGCCGGTGGGGGAGGCTACTTTTCTTTTTGCTGGGGCTGCATTGGGACACGGGGGCAAAGATGCAGGAGCAGTTCAAGTTTGACACCACACGACGAGGCTTTTTGCGGGGCTTTGAGAAAGGAGAACGAAGCCGTCATCAAATCACAATGAATTGAGCGATAAGCACTATTATTATTACTACAGCACTGTGCACGACCACTACTAGAGTGGTAGTACGCAGTAATAATCCTCATAGACTCTCGAGTGGTGGGAGTCGCGTTGGTCGTGAATGGCCTTGTGGGCATGGGCGTATCCTGGTCCTGGTTCTGCAGATCCACACGGCAATTTTCCAGCGGGTCAGCTTCCGATGATACTCCTCTGACAAGCGTAGAATGCAGGAGTAGGAGACGAGGAGCGATCCGGTGGAATGTACAACTAAATAATAGCCTGGTGCTTGAAATGTATTCAAGTCTGTACGACGTGTGCCCTTTGACCGGACAGAGGAAACATGCACACATGACAAAGAACGGCCATAGATCACAAAACAAGTCCTGCGACGGCGTACAGTTCGCAGAATTTGCGATCCGGACCACAACAAATCCTGGTAGTACTTGTATTCTGATGAGTGTGGTATTGATTGACAGTGAGTGCTGGACCTGAGTCAAACCAAGCAAACAAGCTCAGGTCCAAACTTAAAGAGGGTTAATCTGGGGTTTGAGGCCGCGGTTGAGTCAGCATATGACGCCATTGGCTGGTGGCATGGTGGAAGAGCCAGTGCCAAGCCCCAGCGTTCCATCGGCAGGAGCGATCAGCAGTCTTGTCGTCCTTATCAAGCAGGTGCCCGAGCTGTTCCTTCCTCAAGAGTCACCACATGGTTCTTCGTCCCGGATCAATCGCTGCCCGGTCGCGCAGAGAGAGAGAGCGAGAGAGACCCCGTGACGGGCTCCCAACTGGTTGGGCAGAGAAACACTCGTCCATCATCAGTGACCTCTCCTCCAAAATCGTGAACAACCTGGTCTGTCAAGGCTCAAGACTCGAGACTCCGCTAGGAGTGCTGTGAGAAACAAGAGTCTCGGGGCGAGCGGACTTTTTTCTTTCACTGTTCTCACAGGTATGCAGCCGAGGCAAGCCATGATATATCCTCAGTCAGTCTACTCCTGCTGGACCTGCGTCGCTTGCGTGTGAGGATCCTCGGCCCTGGCCGACACCATCCATATCGTGCTACGGCCATCACCGGTTCCTGCCGCCCTCTCGGCCCCATTCTAGACGTGTTCCAGAATTTCACGATGTTGCATTCGCTACCCGAGTATCTGTGGTGCGCACTCCTCCCCCTCTCTTGCATGATTTTTAGACCCGATTGCACTAGCACTATCCAGCATGGACTGGACTGAGGAGTGGAAGGCGGGCCACGGAGGATATATCATTGTCCCTTTTTGGAAGTTGACGCCGACGACAAGCGAAATCACCCCGCCAGGCCTCTTCCCTGACTCTGCTCCCCGTCAACTTCCTCCAATCGAACAGACGCTTTCGTCTCTCTCTCCCCTATTCTCTCCGCCTTCTCTGCCAGTATTTACTTGTCCGACTTAAACACGCATCGGATCCGGGATTTGCTCGTGAAGAAGGTTCTATTCTTGCCAGTTGTCAAGCACCTCCACTGAGGTACTTTCACGGTGATAGGGATTACTTCTGTTGCGGGGTTCAGAGCATTGTAATTCCTTCTGGTCACATATACCGTTGAACTAATCCAGACTGCGGACTTCAGCAATGCAAACATTTGACATTGCTTCTCCCTTTATTTAATACTCTCAAGATGTAGATGGATGTTTGGCACAATTCGACAATTCGCAGGGACGCGAAAACCTCTCCATCGCCAAAATAAAGGGATTTAGAAGTTTAACCCACATGCGCCTTACTCGGTATCTCCGTATATCTCGACACTTTTCAGGTGCTGTACAAACATCACGCTGTCACAATTCTGCTTGGGGACTTCATAACTAGGGTAACCTTTGAAAAGTATTTGTTTGATTGCACTGACTACTCCTAGCTTCTATGCACTTCTATTTCACTGTGAACCTAGATCAAGCCTGTATACGGCCTTATCTTTCTTCATTGGTCTTCCAAACTATGCAAGCCCTAGAGGCTTGGAGTCTGACTCAAAACGCAATGACCTCAGGAGCCGCGTTCACTCTCGCGAAGTGCCCCGTCACTCGCGGATCTGGCCCAATTATATTGTTGGGAAATCCAACTTCAAACGGGATCACGCTGTCCAGATAGTCAACTTGTTTTGCAGTCAACTTGATACTGAGTGCCCGAATGTTGTCCTGGAGATGCTCGACCTTTCTTGCTCCCACAATGGGGAACACGCTCTTTGCTTTGGCCCTGACGTATGCAATTGCGATCGCAGTGACAGAGTCAATTCCATGCTCCGATGCCACCCTGGTTAGGGCTTCGCTGATCTTAATCTCTGCCTCACTCTTCCTTTCTCCAGTCAACACCCTGAGTCGCTCCGTTTTATCGAGCTCCTCTGCTGTCCGTTTTGTCTGGAATTTGCCACGTCCGACCACTGCCCAGGGAGCTAATGCCATGGCAAAATGCTGTGCCATGGGGATAATCTCACGCTCAAAATCCCTGCTCATGACGTTCCATCGGCCCTGATAAATGCTAAATGGAGTATTTCCGTGTGCAGCTGCATAATAGTTTGCAGCGCTCACCACCCATGCAGGTGTATTTGAGACTCCAAGGCAGAGCACTCTGCCCTGTTGCCCCAGAATGTGCAGGCTATTCATGACCTCCTCGATTGAGGTCACATATTCCCACCGATGCACATACAAGATATCAATCCAGTCTGTCTGCAACCTCTTCATTGATTCCCTGACGCTGACAAGCAAGTTCGGCGATGTTTTCCAGAATGATTCGGTGCACTGACTTTGCCTTTGACACTTGACTTGTGGTCGGCCGTAAACTTTGTCGCAATGACTTTCTCGTCACGATTTCCCCGCTGCGCCATCCACTCCGCAATCCCGGCCTCTGACTCTCCATCGTGGTAGTTGAGGGCAGTGTCGATGAAATTTCCACCTGCAGCAACAAAAGCATCAAGCAGCGCAAAGGCCTGCTCTTTGCTGACGGCCTTGATTTCTCGGGCCCAAGCTTGTCCAATGGACATGCCGCCAAACCTTAAGGGGGAAACACGAATTCCAGCCGTGGCTGACAGGATGCGGTAGCGTCCTAGTTCCGTTGGGGGTTCGGCAGCAGGTTGTAGCAAATGAGCCATTTTGTGTGTGTGTGTGTGTGTGTGTGTTCGGTCGAGATTAACTTCCAAAGTCCTGGAGAAACAGCAGGAGTAACTGGACCAATCGACGAAGGAGGAGGGTCTGCAACTTCAGCCTGATATCTGCGGATGAGTCGAAGCAGTGCATGTCCCAGTAGATGGGTGCATAGCTGCTACGTAGGGAGGTAGGAGGTGCCATATAGACCCGTTCATGGTGACTCGGACATTCTATGGGATTCTGCCAGCGATCATCGCAGCCAGACATTGGCGTGAATCCTTCCTTTCAGTGCATAATTCAGCAATACACACAGAACTCCGAGCCCAGTCCAAGTAGTACTATTCTCCCGAACATCGAGCCCGTGCTGCGGTGATCCAGGTTGTTAGCGGTACGAACTTCATGGCTTCACCTAGATCGTGAGGGCCCTCCTACATACTCCTACATTAGGATTTGTTTGTTCGAGAGGAGTTGAGGCTTTATTTGGTCAACGGTTCTAGGAGGGTTTGGTATCTGAGTTTCATTTCAATAGAGGATGCTTTTCGTGGGATATGGCGCAGATTTGGTCTCTGCGAACATTGGGAAAGTCACGAAGCATCCGCCAAGCTTTAACACACCATCAGCTCGATGAAACGACACCCTTTCTGTTGAATGTCAAGAGTAATAAATAATACACATGGAAGAGTCCGCTGAAAGTCAACACATACCGTACTCTGATGTAAGTAGTAAGGTGCATACCGACCACCACTAGTACTTCTATGCAACACCTGAGTTTTGGCAGTTTGCTTTTCCGATTGACCAACTTCGCCCTCGAGGTCACCACTGGGAGTTCCTCTTCGGCCTCGAGAGACACGACTTCTTTGCGGCTCATACTGCAACGTGTTCTAACATCACGCCTCGATGCATTAATCCTCAGGCTGTTTCTGGTGACTTTGCGTCCTCAGGAGTGCTCTACGGTCTGGCTGTTGGGGCTTCATTTCACCTCTGGGCAACACACGGATGAGTTTGTTCGAGATTTGAGCGTTTAGCGATGCATGTTATGGTTGCGGTAGCAAGTTCCATGATTCTTTGGAAGTAGAAGACCAGAAATTCAAAATTGTGGCTTACCACTTGCGATACACAAACAAAAGGGTAGAAGATGACAACGACAGAAAGGCGCGTTGGGCAAAGCGCAGATCCGAAATCTCCATGGCTTCAAGATATAGGGACGGTTGCAGACCCGAACGCGAAGAAATAAAGAGTTCGATTCATTCCTAACCTCGCGAACAGCTGCTAGCTCTCCCTGAGAATTGTCGACGGGTGTATGTCATCTCAACTCTTCCCCATTTCGCAGATAAGTTTACGTCATCATCATAATGGCCATGTTCAACATCTCTCCGAAATGGCATGCAGCTGCATCGAAGCAACAGACATCTCATACCCATCCAAGCTCTTCGACTTTGACTCCATCTCCACTATCCATCCATCCACAACCCTTGCAGGCCATTCGCGCCGTCAGACTACACTCTCTCCACCGCCACAGTTTGCGGGACAGACGCATGTTCCTTCAGCAGGACTGGACACCTCAGTTGTCGCTGCTGTCCTCAACGTGCAGGGAGGAAATTGAAGTAATAGCCCTTGTTGGCAGGAGTAGGAACTAGAATAATTTTTTTTTTTTTCTTTTTTTCCCCGACCACTGCAGGTGTTGGGAAAGTTCCAGGTGTTCAGGGTGGGTGCAACATGGCAGCTTTCGAATGCAGCAGGAAATTGGTTCCCAATCATTGTCTGATAGAAAGGGCAAGAGTTTACCCGCTCTCATGGATGAAGTCAAATCTAGGTGCTTCGGCATGCGAGCGCAGCGTCCATCGCTGGAGCTTCTGGGGTTGTCTGATGCGTCGGATCAAGGCGGGGAAGCGTATCAACAAGCGCGTTTCTTGAGGCCAATCAGAACGCAGCAGAGAGAGAGGTATTGAATCCGGACCCCTAGGGTTTTTTAGCGGTCCATGATAAATTGAGTGTAGTTTGAAAATGACAATTAAAATAATTCACCTAGATATACTCCGTACATCGTTGAGCCTTTGGGGCGAGCCGGTTCTGAAGCCCATGAATCACGATGCATGGTGAGCGTGAGAGCTGATAAGAAATGTGGGGCTTGGCGCCAGGGACCTTGCTTACGTACACACGTCCCCAGCCAGCCAATCTTCGCCGTTGCCTTGTCCTTTCTCGTCACTCTGGCACAGTACTTCGATGTACACCCAAGGAGCAATGGATGAAACATCCTCCTGCCAGTCTTTCGAGAGCTGCGGAGACTCGGATGGAATGATGGTGGCTGTGATGATCCGAGGATGTCCCAGTTCTTGTTGGACTTACTCCAGCAATATCCACGCAGTACACATCGTCGAACAACTGATAAAATAATACTAATGCCTTGCTTATTTGGCTACAACGTCCTCACTAGTAGCTGCTGCTACTGCTTGTGTCACCACCCCTCCTGTCGCTTCATGTGAGACATTTCGCTGCCACGGCTGTTGTATTGCCGCGCCAGCCATCATTCGCCCTCCTCGGCCAACTTAACTGTTCTTTTTGCATCGTCGACGGAACAGAACTTGCCAGCCATCATCGCGCGGCTTTCGTTCGTTGATTCTAGGATCGCATCGCACACTCCCTTCATTGAACGTCAAGCTACATCCCCAGTTTGTCACTCTGGGCTTCCCCTCGCTTTATCCCCGTACCTTGCCTGCCTGCTCACCAGCGAGAGACTGACCCACAATCAAATACTTGCTTGTTGTTTGCTCTCTTCTGTTAAGAGGAAAACGTTCCTTGAGCACTGAACCCCCCTCGCTCCATCTTTCGTTCTCTCCAACTCTCTAGCATAGCGCTATCGTGTCAATCGCTTTGCATCATGTCCTCCACAGAGCCTGAACGCCCACCGCATCGCCGCGGCTTCAGCTTCGGCAGTGGCAAATCATCGCAGAAAAGCGACGGTTCGAAGACCAAAATGGATTTCAAAGAGACCGCCAAGGACAAGGCATCCCACAGGATGAATACCCACGCTGACCCTACCAAGGCCATCAGCGAGCTTCAGCCATGTGCGTTGCTACACACTTTCCCAATCTCATCTCTCTTTGCCTTTGGTCGTTCTACCGTACTTCATGCTAACGAGCGGGCTCTAGCTGCCGTGGCACTAGAGAAGTCGAATCTACAATCTCTTCGATCGATTCAGCACAGGGATCGCTTTGGGAACCTGATTAGTACGTTTTACCTCCACCAATTACATTACCCCTCTCTCCCTCTCTTTGGAATCGTGGGCATTGACATTGCGATTTCTCCTTACAGCTGACCCGGACCTGTCCAATCCGACCCGCCATCGTTTTGAGCGTCCTCTGGAGACGATTCGTTCATTCGAGGCCGCTATCGAAGGAACGTACAATCAGCGAAGGCAGTCTTACACGCGCGCAGGTATGCAGGAAGGCATGATAATGCTTTGCTAGGGGACAAGCTGACATCGCGATGCAATCATAGAGGAGAGTACACAGGGAGGATACAGTCGTCCAAACAGCTACTATGGCGGAGGTACGTGTTTTGATTTGCGCCGTGACACTCGGACCGCTTTCGAAAAGAGTGGGACTTGTGTCACACCCGCTACCCCACTATTGTTCCTTGTATTGCTTCAGTATAAGCTCGTCGCCTGTCATATCCGTTGTGGGATACCTCTAATGCTCTAGATCGCTCAGGGAATGGCAGCCACAATCGCTCCTACAACGAACACTACAACGGTCGTGGAAATCAGTCACGACCAGACAGTTACGTCGATGCCTATGGAGGCTCGTACCATAACCAGTACAGCTACAATGGCCAGAGCTCGCGAGGTCAGCGCTACAGTCAGCGTCAAAATGGCGATCAATGGTACGGGTACAACCAGCAAGGACAAAGCCCTCAATATGCCGGTTACCAGGCGAACGACGTCACCGGATCTCCATCTGGTTCTGGATCCGGGAATCTGTCTGCAGACCAGCTAGGCCACTCTACAGATCCAAGCTCAGTCAACAGCTCGATGGACCGATTGCAAAATCGACAAAGGCCCGAAGAACAGCCATTGGGTGAGACTTACGGGTTCAACGGTTTTGGTGGAGAGCCCCAGTTGGATCATTCGCCGTATTATGGCCAAGGAAGCCAGGAACAGGCAGGTTATGCCAATTACTCTGGACAGCAAGGCTTCCAGCAGGGCGGTGCCTACGGAAATTCTGTACCGGCTCCGCCACCAAAGGATGTCGGCACCCCTCAGGCGGGCCCTACATACCTGCAGAAGGGCAAGGATGTGCCACACAAGGAGGAGAAGCGTAAGAGCTTCTTCAAACGATTCAGCAGATCGTGATTTTCCTTCGACGTCTTTTCACTTCCCTTACAAAATACGATCGACGCCATACCTGATAACCGATAAACCTCGAAAATTCATTTTTGAGGGCAGAGCATTCGAACGGAGGATGACAAATTTCTTATGCCCCTGGTTTTCGCTCTTGGTTTTACTTCCCATTCAGCATCTTTTTCCCCCACATGTCATCCACCGTTATTCGCTTTTTTTGGAGGAGTCTTTTCGATTTGACGATTTCATGTTTTTTTTATGTCACCGCATTGACCGCTTCCATGTACAACTGAAATGATTCCGGGTTGGGTGGAGCAGTGGGAACGGACGTTTTGAAAACGAGTGGAGAATGGATTGCTTCATCTTTTCAAGTGGAGTATTACTGTTTATGGCAAGAGACATGCTCATTTTCATGATTTTTTATATCGTTGTGGTGTGGATGTATTATTGTATCTGTTTCATCTTTCCCCTTGTGCATTCAAAATTCAATTCGGGTTTTCCCCTCTTCCTGACTACTACACGTAGCCTGTCTCATTGGGCTCTGAATGATGTCATATATGTACATTGCAAGCTAATCGTCTTGTATCTGGCGATATTCGATAATCAGACAGACCCTCTCAGTCGTTTGAACTAAACATCGGTTCCCAGCCTTATCCCAAGCATCTTCCGAATCCCACCCACAGATTCCATGTCTCAAAGGCTCACACACCCATGACCAGCATCGTTTTCTCTGCAATTGTACGACTCTTGCAGATGCCCGTCCCCGCGCCCCAGGGCTTGAGCTTTCCATGGCAAGCAGTATCCATCTTGTCTACCAGAGCCCGACGCTGAGTGGATGCAATACAGAAACCAGCAGATGTGCGGCTGTGTATTGGCGTTTTGGCTTCAGAACTTGTCTATCTCCAGCCCCCTCCGCTCATGGATAATGGTATAGGCAGCCCGTTCCGGGAAAAGAGCTCGTTGCCGCGCATGTCTGCGCCAATGTGCACAGGCTCGCTGTTTTGGTACTGCTCGACGCGACGCGCTGGTAGATTGCGTTTACCAACAGGTCGAGAAGTCGATCCCGCACGGCCATGCCTTTGCGCGGGGAATTTGATGTAGGCTACTCCGTCCGGCTTCGAGCGACGTAATGAGTTTCAGATTCGGCTGTTGTTTGTGAGCCTCACGCTCTGGTGACAAACTGGCTCATCGATAGACCCCCCATTTGGACACATGGAGTACTAGCTGAGGAAGGCAGGTAATTGTATAGAAGGCACACGCCAATGCTTCTTCTACCAGGTGGTTAACACTGTGAGTGATCACATTTGAAAGTTCTTCACATTTTCTCTTGGGTCAAATAATTATTCTTATTTTTTTTGGTCAACACGGTACTTTGCAACTGGGAGAGATGATGCCGCACCTCCACGCTCGAAACTTACTAGGCACATGGAGTTGTACATGTACGTGGAAAGTAAAGCAAGATCATTGGGAAACCTTTTGCCCAGTCCAGATAAAATAACCCTGTTCACTCTGTCTTTTTCGTCTTCTTCTCCACCTCCGCAGCTATCCTATCCGCCTGGTCCTCACGGAAAGCAGCAACGATATAAGCGACCAGAACCACGTTTGCAGCAACCGCAGCTGTCGCGCCGGCATAGGTGGAATTTCCTGGGATTTAATTAGCATATCGGATGTTCGCCGCTCCTTCATACTAGTAAATCCATAATCAAAAGGGAATAGATAAGGAGATTACCTTTGAAGAGCAGATTGACTGTGCCAAAGTATGTGGCCAGCGGAGCACAGATCATTGCGATTGTGAAGGCCAGCAGCTTATATATCACGTCCCTAAAAGAAAAATAGAGAACCGGAGAGGTAAGGATGGATGAAAATTCAGACTACTATATAACGACTTTTTCCATGTTTGTTTCTCGTGGGAAGTGTCATAGCATGCTGTTTTAAAACTGTGGAGATAGGGATAAGATGTACGTACAGCGGAACTGCGGGCGTGGTGTCCGAATTCTCGACGGTGATTTCCTGAGGCTCAGGAGCCAGCGCGTCTTTCACAGTTCGACGGGTTGCCATTTCGACATGAAGATAGCATCAAATGACTCAGAGATGGGCCAGTCGTGCGCTCATCAGCAGGTCATTTTCTCCTTTTCTCCAAAATAGATGGATGAAGTTAGCTAGTGTTTACGACTCAAGTACTGAGCACAGTGTCGTCGTCTGGAGCATGTCACACAGAATGTACGAGTGAGGATTTTAACTGGCTAGATACGGCAGGCTATTATGGGCGTCCAGGCGGGCGGCGGAAGTGGCCCAAGCTCCGCCGCTCCACCGCGTTCAGACACGAGCATTTCATTACTTGGCGCGAAATTTCGCGCTGCGCTCTCGCTCCCGCCCTCCTTTCGGCCAAACCACCTCCCTTGCTCGCTTCCAGGTGGAGCTGGGCTTGGATCGCTTTCTTGTAAACGATACTCTATACGTCTTCTCAGCCCAAGTTCTTTCTCTCTTTCTCTTGACTCAGATGCGTCTCGTTAGACTCTGATTTTCGCTCGTTGTGACCTCCACCCCTTGAGCGCTACGTGACTTTCAGATGGATCGAGTTCCAGATACCCCCCTCCGTCAAGGAAGGGCCACGACTAAGGCGGGAGCAGGCTCCGAGTCTGACGAGACCTTTTCGGGAGAGGAGACGGTCGCAACCGTTCCTCTCGGTGCTTATCATCCACGTACAACACAGACACAGGAGTCCACTCAGCCTACCCAGATTCTCGAGCAAAGTCCTCGCCCCATGAATAACCAGTCCTCTCCTTTTCGTCCGCCCTCCCCCATTATTCAAGTTGCTACTTCCTCTCCTCTTGCTCCAAACAATACGCACAACAGTTACAGTTCTGCTCCTCGGTACGCTGGGCAGAGACCGGGGATTTTGTCGAGCGCCATGGCACCTCCAGGAACTCGCTTTCGTCCACCGCCAATGATAAAAATCCAAGCTCCTTTACCCAAGAAGCTTCCGACAGACGATGACGGGCCAACGTACCGCGGAGGTTCATCCGACGAGGACGATATGCAGCTCGTCACTGGGACTGACATCAAGCCGTCGACGTTTACGAAGGCACCTAGACATGGTCAGGATAAAGAAAGAGTGGCCGAGTCACCAGTCACTGGACGCAGCGGCAGAGACGCTTTTAAAGAGATCATGGCCTCTTCGTTCTATCGGCCTTCGACTGAGAAACGAAGAGCAGATCCAACTACACTTGCAGGGCCTATGTCCAAGAAATCTCGAAGCGAATCCCCGGCGGATCGCACCGCGTTTTTGAACACAATTGAGGATTACAGTGCCAGGGAGAAGGTCCGACGCATGCTTGGCGTCTTTCCCGCAAAATCACCCAAGACTTGCTATGATGTTCTCATTGCGAAAAGAGGCAACTACGATGAAGCGCTTAATTACCTTGCTGAGATAGATGACAAGGAGGTGGATGGGTCCGCTTCTGAAGATGAACTAAGCCTCCCCGGCAAGACCCCAAAGCCACCTCCGGCCGGCCAGCGCCCCCCGCCTGCGAAGCAGCAAGTCAAAGCCAGAAACCGCATTCAAGACCGGTGGACATCCAGCCAGAGAGTGTCTAATAATATTGGCAAGGACGAGGATGCTAGTGATGAGGGTGTTTCACGAAAACCTGGTCGACGACTAATCAGGGGCCAAAAGTCCCGTCAGACCTCACCAGCATCCGTTTCGAAGAAGCCTGGAAGATTGATCCGTGGCAGAAGGAATCATTCTCTGTCGAGATCAGAGTTGCCTGTGCTGAACGTGATCGAGTCGGATTCTTCTTCAGATGTTGACGGTGGTATCCAGTCAGAAGACGACTACTGTCTCGAAGAGAAAGTGCTCAAATTTTTCAATGAATGCTCTGCTGAGGACCTTGCGGATATTGCGGAAATATCTACAGAATTGGCGAATGTTTTGATTTTGAAAAGACCGTTTCCGTCTCTCACTGCGGTACGTGGAGTGACGGATGAGAAGCCCGAGTCTAATGGGCTTGGAGCAAAGAAGAGCAAAAGACCAAAGAAAGCCCTTGGTGATAAGGTTGTGGACAAGTGTTTAGATATGTGGGCTGGCTATGAAGCTGTTGACACGCTTGTCAGCAAGTGTGAGGCCCTTGGCAAGCCAATTGCAGAGGAGATGAAGCGATGGGGTGTCGACGTTTTTGGTTGCAAGACGCAAGGGGAGCTTGAACTGACATCGTTGTCTCAAGCGAACTCGGACCAGCCTCATGATTCAGGAATCGGCACGCCGTCGAGCAATCGCTCTACTAGTGAGGAGGTTGCACCTTCCCAGAGGAGTTCCTCATCGTTCATTCAGCAGCCGTCCATCATGAGTGAATCCATTAAGATGAAAGATTACCAGGTCGTCGGACTTAACTGGCTGAGTCTTATCTACAAGCAGAATCTCAGTTGTATCCTTGCGGACGATATGGGGCTGGGAAAGACGTGCCAGGTCATTGCTTTCCTCGCTCATTTATTAGAGCAGGGAATTGAAGGCCCGCATCTCGTTGTCGTCCCATCCTCGACCCTAGAAAACTGGCTTCGCGAATTCTCCGTCTTCTGTCCGAAGCTGAAGGTGATGCCTTACTATGCAGACCAAGCTAGTCGGGCCCAGATTCGTGAAGAGATAGAAGGTGACAGGGAGAATATCAATGTCATAATCACGACATACACGCTCGCAAGGAACAAAACAGACGCGACATTTCTTCGCTCGATGGAGTTTTGTGTCTGTGTCTATGATGAAGGTCACATGTTGAAGAATTCAAAGTCCCTCTTATATGAAAAGCTTATCCGTATTCCAGCACGGTTTCGGCTTCTTCTTACTGGAACTCCACTGCAAAACAACTTGCAGGAGTTAGCTTCCCTTCTGGGATTTATCTTGCCGTCGGTGTTCAAGGAGCGAAAGGAAGACCTCGAAAACATATTTTCAGCCAAGGCCAAAACGGTTGATGACACCCACTCGTCCCTCTTGTCTGCACAGCGTATCGCTCGCGCAAAGTCGATGCTGACGCCTTTCGTCCTGCGTCGGAAGAAACACCAGGTCATTGATTTACCTGCCAAAATCACTCGAGTCGAATATTGCATGATGAACGAGGCTCAACGGGAGATTTATAGTCAAGAGATCAATGCTGTTAAGCAACTAATCGCAGATAGGGCTGCAGGGAAGAAAGGACCCAGCAAGTCGGCTAATATTCTCATGAAACTACGACAGGCCGCGATTCATCCATTGTTCTATCGCCGATTATATGACAATACCACACTTAGTCGCATGGCGAAGGCTTGCTTGAAGGAAGAGCAATGGGCTCAGTCCGATCCGGACCTAATCTATACCGAACTTCATGAGTATAATGACTTTGAATGTCACACATTATGCATCAAAAACCCGAAATCGCTGTCAAAGTTCGCATTGAAGAACAACGAGTGGATGAATTCCGGCAAAGTGGAGAAATTGTGCGAGCTACTGAAGCGGTACGTGGAAAATGGGGATCGAACTCTCATCTTCTCTCAGTTCACCATGGTCATGGATATTCTCGAGCACGTCCTTGAGACGCTGCAGATTCGATTCTTCCGCCTCGATGGCACGACTAGCGTTGAGGACAGACAGTCCATTCTTGACGCGTTCCACGAACAAGTCGACATTCCCGTGTTCATGCTTTCGACCAAGGCCGGCGGCGCGGGAATCAATCTGGCTTGCGCGAATAAGGTCATTATCTTCGACTCGAGTTTTAATCCACAAGAGGATGTGCAGGCAGAGAATCGTGCCCATCGTGTGGGTCAGACACGTGAAGTCGAGGTTGTCAGGCTCGTAACTAGGGATACAATTGAGGAACAGATTTATGCACTTGGACAGACAAAATTGGCACTTGATCAGCGGGTTGCTGGCGAGGAAGACGGCCTGGCCGGAGGCAAGAAAAGGGAAGAAGCAGGGCTGAAGGCAGTGGAAGAGATGGTCTTTGCATCGTTGAATGCCGAAACTGAGACGAAACAGGGTTGATGCAACAGGCCGTAGTCTACAAGGGATGCGGCTCTTATGTTTCGCATAAACTGGCATATTCATCCGCCCAGTTCATTGAGTGTTGAAAGAGTCCTCGTGTTCCGCCCTTTGATCCATGGAGTTCCGATAGATGGTGTTTGGGAATAGGTCGGCTTTTTGTTGTCTTTGATCTTTCACGACTGGATGGGCGTGTTATGGATGGGCAAACAACAAAAATACTTCTGCTAACAGCGATATACACGAAGAAGTTCCGAAATACATAGATCCTCGACTAGATTAATTCAGATATCCACATGTGGGGAGTTTCTTTTTGCCGCATTTCAACCTTGCCAGCACCAAGAGCACACTTTGTGTCTTGTTCAATCTGTCAAATTTACTAGGCTAGTAAACTGCATCGCATCCGTCGCTGCCACGGGCGGAAGAGAGCAAAGTCCCTCAGACACAGAGTCTTTCTCTCACAATACTCCTAGCCCGCAGCATGGAATTGATTTTGTGCGGAAAACTAATGAGAAGGCACGGTCGCTTTTCTCAGTTTTTCCTAATGAGACGAGCTAATCATGACTGGCGAAACAAGGAAAAGGAGCAGAATAAGATCTACCTTATATAACCAAAGCACAATTCATGGCTAATCTAACTGACAAATAGTTATGGTTCCCTTTGGCGTTTCAGTGGTTATGTCGCGGAGCAGGAGAAACCTGCGCGACACGCTGGAACTTAACCGCATCGCGAAGCACCATACCCTCGTTCAGCTGAGCAGTCTCTTTCCTGAAGAGCTCTTGCCATGGAGTCTGACTATCAGGAACAGGATATCCTCCATTGACCTCGAGCTCGTTTCTCCTTCGTTTCAGCTCATTCTCCGGAACCAACAGGTCGACGCGCCGCTTCCGGAGATCAACCCTGATCCGATCTCCGTCACGCACCAGCGCCAGGTTCCCACCAGCGGCAGCTTCAGGGCTGGCATGCAGAATAGATGGAGATCCCGATGTTCCCGACTGCCTTCCGTCTCCTATACAGGGGAGCGCATGCACGCCTTGTTTCAGAAGGCGTCCCGGTGCATGCATATTCACCACTTCTGCCGCTCCTGGGTAGCCCAGAGGACCTGTTCCACGCATTATAAGGATGGTTCTGCGGTCAATAGGAGTGCTCGGATCCTCAATGCGGCGCGTGAAGTCTTCTCGTCCGTCAAAGACTGCAGCCTGGCATTCGAAGGCATCGGGATCGTCTGGATTCGAAAGGAACTCCTTGCGGAACTCTTCGCTGATGACGGAGGTTTTCATAATGGCAGAGTCGAAGAGCGTTCCTCTCTATAAAAGGTAAAAGCTGGCAGCGTGCGGAAGCTTTTGTAGGTAAGCACCGTTTGGCAACAAG
>FQSS02000057.1:0-35943 GCA_900128795.2 Malbranchea cinnamomea | reverse complement strand
GGGGCGGGTGAGAATCAAGACGTTTGAATCTTGACCTGGCCTCAGCTATGCAGAACTTCAAGGGATTCCACGCTGTAGAATGAGCTGTAGCAACAGGGAAGAATTAGAAGTGACTAAGGTCTCAGCAGATGCGAGTTCTATTTATGTGACGTAGATAAGCCTGTGTTTCGACCCTGATTATCAGTGACTGCAAATTCAAGTGCCTTGGTTTCGTATTAAGGGTAAAATTAAGGGAAGATCCGGTCGGATTCACGCAATAGCTAGTAGACGCTGGTGGACGCACAGCGCCCATGAGGTGTCTTTGAAAGTGCAGCGACCTAGGGATGGATCCTTCGGAGAGTTGGGCAGTACAACTAAAGGAAGCATGTGCTTTGTACACTTTTGAAAGTAGTAAAAGGATATCAAGACAGGACAGATACAGGCTCACCTGCTATCGACAATGAAAAGGTGAAACCGACTTAACTCCATGTTGCAAAGATGAGGTTACGCTGGGCTCTCTGTGATTGGACAAAGCAATGGACACCAAATGCAAAATGCACGGGCCACATCCGCACTTAGCTCAAACTTTAAGTTTGCCTAGCATGCATGCACGATGACAGTGGGGAACTCGATATCTGACCTTCCCAAAAGGTCAGCATCGCCACACAACTTATTTTTAAGCGAAGCGCGAAATCTGGGCTGACATCGCTAGAGGATTGTCCGGAAAGAATTGGAAGATTTAGTGCTTCGGTCCAATATATTTTGGAGAACGCAGCTTCCTCGAGTGAAAAATTCAGACTCAGCTATAGTTAATTAACTAGAAGGCAAGATTAACAGATCTCACGCTAGACTCCACCTAAGTATCTGTAAGTTCTCATATTTTCGATTTGCACCTTTGAAAGACTGTACTACATATTCCTACTAGTAGTACCTGCAAGAAGAACTGAGAAGATGGGACATACAAACTACTAGTACTAATGGGAGAAGTATGTACTAGTACCGAGGTACGTATAATTGATGTCGTAATGCTCGATGAAGAGCTTGTGAATTTTAACTCACAAGTTCGCCTCTACTGCGGCTGTTAAGATTTAAGAATCTTTTAAGTGGGCCAACTGTCAGCTCTACACGGTAAGTTCTGTCTGCAGAATGCCAGCATTGTCAAAGCAACGGCCCCTCCCAGCCTCCTTCAGCTGGCAACTTATTCGTCAAGTCGTGGAAGCTGGAGAGTGGGACTCTTGTCAGCGAATCTGCCTCTCAGCCATGTATTTCTGCTTCAAGATGCCCCAACGTCCCAATAGAAGGGCGACACAGCAAATGAGGTCAAGATCGCCTCAACTTAGCTCTCTCGCCTTTTGTTCAAACTCGGAGACGAGGATAGGTCCGGAGCTGAGCTTCATTTTCAAGTAACCCCTTGCACGGGGGAACCTGAAGAATGTTTTGAAGAATATTTTGCAGACTATGAATCTATATTAGGTACACATAGTTGTTAGTAATGAAATGGTATAGCTAGTCCTCAAAACTTGTCTTGTTTATGCTCAAAAAACCGGCACTAAGTAGTTTCTGGTCAGAGCCCTGCGTCTAGTCAGTTGTTTAAGATCATGTAAAACAAAGGCAATGGAAATGAAAACCGCCTTCGTGGAATAGTAAAAAAGTTACCTTTACTGATCCGGGAGTTCAGAGGAACTGCATAGTTGACCTGGGCCTGAATATGAAGATAAAATTGGAATTAATACATGTAGCGTTCACATGTAAAATGTATAGATGACTCAGATTTGACCAGAGGCATTGCGAGAGATTTAAAGGTTCCATATTCTCAACGTATTGTCAATTCGCTGGCCTTGAGGGTGACCGTTGAAATCCTCTGAAAGTGGACCATCTCGGTAACTAAAATCAGGGTACTGTTTCTGGCCTGAACATGTTGCAACAACGTTGCCCGTAGGATGAACTATTACACTAGAGATTGGATCTAAGATAGCGGTTAACCTTTGTATATTTTTTGAAAAAGGAGACTTACCATCGTGGATATGTTTCTCCCAGACCGGTTTTTTCTCACTGACTGACTCCGATGGGTTGGTCCAGACACGAACGATGCCGTCGGTTCCGCCAGCCCAAAGTTCGATAGGGCCACCGTTTCTCCCAGAGAAAACATCGACATTCATTCTTTGGTTGGTCATGGCCTTTCTTCCCTCAAGCCAACCAACTAATTGGCCAGTAACTCGGATATCATACAACAAAATGCCATCACTCTTTCGTTCTACAACAAACAGATATCGGCCACACGGACTCCAGAGAACCTGTGTGATACCGGTTCCGCCAATGTGACGATCCGCCTCCGTACCAGCGACGCTGAAGGTAGCAATCGTATCTCCGCTGCCATGTGCTGCATAGAGTCCAACATGCCTTGTGAACGTTCCAGCGGCAAGGATCCCATCTCCAGCTGGATTATCTGCCATCGTTGAAACAATACCCTTCATACCGACCCCACCCCCCACAATCTTTTTTCGTTTACTTGGGATAGTGGGAAGCCTTGATATGGGACCGTCTTTTCCAGGGCGAGATACATCGAATAGACAAATCAAACTGTCTGATCCGGTAAGGAAGTGTGTTCCTCCAAGGCTTAATGGATATAGAATAGAGTGGGGTGCTATAAAAGCTTCGGTAGTTGGCGAAATTAAGCTGTAAGACGCTATAAGACCCGGGTACAACGCTGAAGTAAGTCGTATGGGATGATCCCTGACTGAAGAAAGAAGCACTGTGGATGTTGTGTCGGACAAGGAGAAAAAAGGATATGAAGCAACCGCATAGACGGGCTCGATTGATGGCGTCGTGTGATAAGGGGTGAGTACATGGGGATTCGATTGATCATCCAGCTCCAGCAGGTCTGATGGCCTATTCCCCGCTTATTAGAAGATTTCCTAATTTCGCTTTAAGGGGATCAAATAACATACAAAACATATGTTCTAATATTGTTGTCCGCTGAGTTTGTTATCACAGTGGTGCCGTCAGCAGTCCTACCGTGCAAAAGCTGACTTAGTTACGGAATTGCCAGGTCGGACAGGAAGTATGGGCATACCATTCCGCGCTTTTAAAATAGTTCGTCGTAGACAAATAGCTAGAACGGAAAGAAATGATATTTTCTTCGTCCGTTTTCAGGCCTTCTGCAAATTTATACTGAAAGGTATTAGACTCTGACCTTGTAGACCCCACACAGGTCATGTCCCAACTAAGCGCTTCAGACTTTGTATTGTCCGTCATAGCCGCGCACCGTTTCGCTTGCTCCAGTTTGAACTCTTTGCGTCAGTGATATCCTGCTAAATTGGCCTTGGAGAATTTTCCATGAGCCCTTTTCAAGACCCGCAGCTTCCCTCCATTCTCGGGGAAAATACAATTGGGGATAATGTGTCCTAATCCATAGCCTCAAATTTCCAAACCATACTAAGTTATTTAGAGAGCCACACACGAGCGACAAAAAGAGCCAATACAGCGGGAAACTTGCTGCAGCAGCTGGTTAAGGTGCGTGTCGCATGCTTAAGTACTCGTGCGCCGAAAAGATCGCGTTTGATGAGTGGGCAATCCATTCCACTGGTGAAATGCGCTAGTCCATCCCTGGATAAGCCTACTTTGGCGACGCGTGCGATCGGCCCCAGACAACAAACCGAAAACTTCTGAAGCTCCTCTTTATTATTAACTGTGTGCAACCAGAGGTATTCCTCCTCTCACTTGCGCTCTTTTTTTCTTCGAAACAAAGAAGGCAACGTCCGCTATCTGCGTTCGGATTTCCTTATTCCAGCAGGCACCCTAGGCAAGGCCACAATGTTTGGCCAGAAACCCGCGGCCCAATCGGGAGGGCTGACGTTGAATACTTCTTCATCTAATTCTCTGTTGTAAGTAGACCAGACCCTAGAGAGCTTCCTTGAAAATACCTACGCCTCGTTCCCTCAGTCTTATCTTGCTGTGGATGCGCCGCCTTGCCGTCCAGCTGTTGGACCTTTGGTCAACCAAATGGGCGGCCGCTTCACAACAAAGAAGTTTCGAGACGAGGAAGCATTAAAAAATGCGGTGGAGAGCGACAGGATACTGAGATTTTTGGATTTCCCTGATAGTGGAAATGCTGCGCAATCGAGTGCTACTCCGACGACCTCTGCCGGTGGATCTGCGTTTGGCGGTAGTCTGTTTGGCACGAATACAGCAACATCACAGCCTCAGACTGGCGGTTTGTTTGGCGGATTAGGAAGCTCCACAACGACAACTCAGCCTCAATCAAGCTCACTATTCGGTGGAACGGCAACGTCACAGCCTCAGACAAGCAGCTTATTTGGAGGACTGGGAAGCGCTACATCGACCTCTCAACCACAACAGCAGTCGAGTGGGGGGCTATTTGGAGCAACCGCTGCTGGTACATCACAACCGCAGCAGCAATCTGGAGGTACGGGCGGTTCACTTTTCGGCCAGACTGGGGGCATGCAGACCGGCGGCCTGTTTGGGGGAGCCCAACAACAATCAAAGCCTCTTTTTTCTAAGATTGGGCAAAGTACAACCACAGGTTCAAATACTGGTGGATTATTGTAAGTGCTAAGCTTCAGCTGTATAATATGGGCGGCCAAAGCTGGCCCTTACTGACTCTCGTTACTAGTGGAACAAATACCCAGCAACAGCAGCAGCCGCAGCAACAACAACAACAACAGCAAGGGCCGACGCTGTCGTTATTTGGAAGCCAAAATACCCAGCAGAATAAACCGGCGGCTGCATCAACTGTCGTTCCAGGCATAAAAATCGACGTTTCCAACCTCGTCCCCACCACCAAGTTTGAGAGTTGCAGCGATGAACTGAAAAGGGAAATTGAAGCCATCGACACAGCCATATTAAATCAAATGAAGATGTGCAATGAAGTTTCAGACTTGCTCCCAAAGATAGCTGCACAGGGCGCCTCTGTTCCGAATGATGTTGAATATGTGAAGGAAAGGTTGGATGCGCTCCAAGAAGCACTGGAGAATGATGCCGCTGGAATAGAGGAGGTCCGTACTCTCGTGAAGCAGGACGCAGCGGACGCAAGACTTGCTTTTCGAGCCCTTGATACTCTCCTTTTACCGCTACAGTATCAAATAACCCCAAGCGACCGGCTGTGGTCATCAACTCAGCAAGCTTCAAAACATTCGTTACGGTCTGCCCTCGGAGCGCGTCATAGCATGCTTGCTCTTCCTGAACATGCAGAGGCAGATTCCAGTGACACAGTAGCTGGTGGGCCTACGAATCTGGTAGAATACTTCTCACAGCGTGCGGATGACATGAATGAGGTTGTTGAGAGCTACCGCAAAACCCTCAAGGAAGTCGAAGACCATCTACATGGACTCGAATACGAACTTCACCAGCAAATTAACGCACTAGCCTCGGCCAAGGCCAAAGAGGGAGAGTCAGGTTACCAAGCAACGTCAAGAGTGAGCGAGCTGGCCGCTACACTTGCAGACGTTGAGACTGCTATCCTTGGCGTTGCGAGCAGGCTAGGAAGCGTCAAGGAGGAAGTGCAGGAGCTGACTTTGGGGCCTTTGGGGAGCAGTACTTTCAGGAGCAAGAACGGATGGTGACCGTGCTGACCAATGTCAGTCAGCCTCAGACAACATCCAGTATTATGGTTCCTTTTCCTTTGTACATTGCCCTATGGTCAGTAATCCTGGGAGCGAACACAAGGTATGGTCATTATGATGGGCGATTTGCGTGGCGTCTGGAGTTCCATAGACAGAATCGAAACCATGTTTTGTCCGCGCGTTTTCTCCACTGTTAAACGTGCAAGGCCTTGTCTATCGGCGCGTACCTCATTCGTTAATTTCTGCAGATTACCCATCAAAGTTTTCGCCATGATTTAGATTCCTTGCTGGCATGTTTCTCGGACAGTCAGCGGAATTACATCTCCGACAAAAACAGCGGTAAGAGCTTGCGGCAATAAGCAACTCTTCTCTACTTATGGAATGAGATATCAGCTGGAACAGCCAGAGCTGAGATATAATGGAAGATACTGCAGCAACTGAACAATCTACGTCACCAGAAGCAACTCCCAAGCCTTCAAAGCGTTCTCTTTACACTACTACTAACTTCACGTGCCAGACAGTAAGCGACAGTGGCATAACGTCAGACAAATATGCAGAGGATAATTTTTTTTCAGGCTTGGAAACATCGGACTTCGAGCCCTTCTTGGACGTTCGCAATGCCAAGTGGCACAGAAGATCAAGAGAGACGACATCAAAATCCTCGTCGCGGTTCTTTACTGTGCGGATCATTAAATACAGTGCGTTGCAAAAGGGTTGTCAAAACACGATTTTTGGCGTACGCGAGCCACAAAATTGTAGATAGTAGGAGACCAAAAACAGCAAAATTCAAAGCCCTTCAACTTTGCACCTATTTATATGTAAAATGCCATACAAAATTGGCCAATTGAAAGAAGAATTAATTACTGAGCTTCTGGCACGTCAAATACCTATCCCAGAGATCACTGCAACGACCAATTGCTCCACTCAAACAGTATAGAATCAATTGAAATCTCAATCATTTTGCAGCTACACACATCTCTATTCCATTTACTGGCCATCCTAGGAAGGTGCCTGAATTCATTGAAGAAGATATTGAAGATTTTATAATCGAATATTCAACCACTCATCTAGATGAAGTTGCTATATTAGTGTGTGAAGAATATGATATAACAGTTAGCAAAAGCACCATCTCTAGAGTGTTGAAAAGGGTTGAAATAATCATAAAACAGATAGGTATTTGGAGCTCCTAAGCACCTGAAAGGGTGATTGGTATTTACTGACTTCATATATGGGTGAGGATATACACACCGCCGTCTTCGCTAGACATCGCTATCTTATCATCACGTAGACGCTATTCTTAATCGAGTTAATTTCTTCACTAGAGACACCGCCGCTTACCCCCCGGGCCCCCGGGGCCGGCCTCGTGGGAGCCTCGAGGGAGGCCTCGGGGCAGCGGTCGCGGTGTATTCGGCTTCCACGAGGTTATTCAGTATGAAGGGGGTGCGGCTCAGATCAATTTTTCGTTCTGAAAGTGGGATACATGATTTGTTGACAATTAGAGTGCGAGACGTGACGAGGGGAGGTAAATCTAATACAAAAATGAGGTCTGATTTTGTATTTTATTATTATTGTTGTTTTTGACGAGCTGGGCGCGCGCGCGGGCCTGGGGGGGTAAAGCGGCGGTGTCTCTATTGAAGAAAATTAACCGATCGGGACTAGTGTTTCACGTGACGATATAGCGGCGGTGTCTCTAGAGAAGGCGGCGGTGTGTATATCCTCACCCTTGGATATATTCAATTGATTGATGTTTTTTTGGACAAATTGTGTAGTAAATCCAATTCATAGCATTCCAATTCAAATGCCAGTTGCCAGACATTAACTATCTTGTAATGATCATTGAAATTGAGGAGATCAGTCTTGTGGATTATTGTTTCTTTGCCAATATAATGTTTATATGCAAATTGAATGTCAACTTTGTCTATTCTCTGCTTCAAATACCAAACCTCTCACTGTGTTTGAGAGCCCATTTCTGGCACCAAATCCTTAACCTGAGATTTCTCAATCACCCTCTCAAATGCCTGCATCAGTTTTCTATTGATTTGACTGGCTTCAGTGTCTTGATCTTGTTTGACTTCTTCAACAAACATGGTGGTTCTGGGCTTGATTTGATGGTTCTTGCAGTAAGCAACAGCATGTCAACAGCAGAGAAAAGCAAGATAAGCTTCTTAGAAGGTTTAGGAGGTTCTGCTAGATCTGCCTGACCCTTTTTGGAAGCATTAGATGTTTGGACATGAAATCAGCTTGTTGCCTTCCACTTCGATTGATCAATTTGCCAGCTTTTGGGCGCGTCTACGCTGAGGAGCCATTATAAATTGCCTAAAAAGGAAATAAGCAAGTTCTAATCTATTGATTTAGGTATAAAATATCGCTATAAAATGCGTGGTCGAAGAGCTTTGAATTTTGCTGTTTTCGATGACTCCTACTATCTACGATTTTGTGTGTGGCTCGCGTACGCCAAAAAAATCGTGTTATGACAACCCTTTTGCAACGCACTGTATTCCGTCCCCGTTTCTTTCAAAGTCCTTAGAGAAGTTATTCTCAACACGAAGATCTTGACAGCATAGGTTTTCTAGTTTTAAACTGTATTCGTGCAGTTTCCACCAAGATTTTGGCGTCTTGTTTAGGGCTCCTTGCTTGACAGCGGGCATGGAGTGAGCCGGGTTCTGAACATTACAACACAAGAAAAAGTATGAGGTGTTGAAGAGGACCTGAACTGACAGAACCAATATCTTTTTTTCTGCAGCATGATTTCGATGACCGACGAGCATGCTTTTCAGTCCAAGCCACTGATTCTGGATTCGTCTTTCTCCAACTTATCATTGATGGTAACATCCACTTAAACTTACATGAACCCTTACGGCATACGCCTTCGAGGTTTGTACGTGGATTGGCCAAAATGGATTCGTCTAGTATCAAGACACGTGCTTGATTTCAAGCCGTAAGTCGAACGTCGACCTTTCTTCTTGGATCCCTTTTTCGATCTCGATGTCGGACTCCTGGGGTCATGCTCGCTCACGAGGACAGGGCCATGGAGCCAGTCGTTCATTCAAATACTTGCTTTGATGGGATTAGCAAGGGCCGTCTGGTGATTGACTTTTCGAGCTTCATCTCACATTGCCAGATGAGCCAGACAGACTTAGCAACGCGTCTCAACCATCCAGACAGTTCAATTCTCAGTGTTGAAGGTACACAAAATACTCTGTCGGATAGCCAACGGGAAAAGCTGAACATCAGCAAGTCCGCGATGATTTTCCTCTCGTCTGTCCTCAATGTGCCCACTTTTGTCAACGGTCGAGGTTCTGAGATACGCTGGGATGAGCTTCTGCCTGACTATCTCCGGTTCAGAAAAATGAAAATGGAGGAACCTATGCTCAGGAGCGACCATGAGCTCGATATGCGCTCATTCCGCGAGCTAACGTCCCTTGATCAGATGGAGCTGGATTTGCCTCTGGAGCAGCTTGACAACGAAAACGATGAAGGCCTCGTGTTTCCAGCTTATTATCGTAACTTGCCTGAGCAGATGCAAAGCAGGACAAAGAAGGAGAAACTAGATTGTCCTCGGAATGTCTTGCATTTTTTGCGAGATATTAGACATCAACTGACTAGCACAACAGCCGAAGCACATCGCTCAATCTATCAACGAATTACCTGGTCGCGAAAGGTCAGTTTGGCAGCAAATATCAGAAGTCCTAAGATGCTAACACGCTCGAGAAGATTAAGAACGACTTAGGGCCAGTGACTCCACCTTTGCTGCCGCAGAAGCTGCCTCCGAACCTCTTTATACCACGTGCCTTCAGTCTCAAACTGGAATTTGGTCTGGAGCCTCAGTCACACTCCACCTGTCCAGAATATAAGAACGTCCAAAGCCTTCCAGCAGAGGATCTTGGCCCTGAGCATCTAAATGCCGAAATCTTTGTCGAGAACAGTGATAGGAAATTCGTCGCGAACTTACCACAAGTCGCCTCTACCGCGCTGCTTGATCCAGGGGGCTTCGCATCCATCAAGAGGGCACTTCCGGACGATCTTAAGGTCGAGACACCTATAACTCCAGTTTCATCTAAGAAAAGGTGTCTACACCGGGAAAGAAGAGTGCTGAATGATTTACTCCAGGATGTATCGCTGCCTTCTTTGCCTGTTCCTCCTGTAGAAGATGAGGTGTTCTTAGACAGTGAACTAGCACAAACAGCAGCTCGCGCAAAGGAGGAACTTAAATACCGGTTGGAGTTTGATTCTATTCGTGGAAGCCAGTCTTCCATTCGAAGGAGCGTCCCTTACCTTGAAGGTACCGGTATCATTCCTCCGTGGTTTAACGACTCAGAGTTATTTTCATACCCACAGAGCGAGATCCACTCCCGCCTCGCACAAATCCGACAAAATTACGGTCCGACCTTCACATCCCAGACGCAGTTGAAAAATGAAGAGGGACTCCCTTGGAACCCATTTCCAGGAGGTGTCAAGAAGCTTGACACTAGAGAGACTTTTGAAGGGGACAATTCAGTTCTTGAAGAATTCATAACTCGTCCAGGTTTAGCAGCGACTGAAGATGATTGCAATCCGATTGACTGGCGTTTCTCTTCTGCTACCCTGCTAAACACGGAGGATGAAACTCAGGTTGAGTTACTGCTCCAGGACTTCTCTCTACTACTAGACTCTAGTGGTAGAAGGGCTTATGCTCTTGTTTGTCGTCCTGATGCAGCAAATGTTCATGGACCTGGCCACGACCTAAAAGGGACACTGCAGAGAAAGGACGAACACAATACCACAGTTCCTGCACATATGCTAAACTCTGTAGCAAGATCATTCGATACAGAGTCGTTTTCCATGCCTCGCTGCCAGTTCTCAGCCGGGAAACAGCTTCAGAACTTTATGAGTATTCGCGGGATCGAGAGCAAGAATTGTCTGGGGCAGAATTGCCCTCAATTGGGACCCTCCTCTCCTCCAGAGATGAACGAGAACGACGCAATTTCCCGCTTTTCGGCATCTAAAGAGAGGAAACTTAATACAGCCCACAGAGCTGAAACACTATTGTTGCCAGTTCCCGAGATCCCCTTCACGGCATCACTGTTGAACATGGTTATTTGCTACTCGTTATTGCGCTCACATTGTTACGTGGTGCGGAGTCTGGAGAATCTATCTACCCCTACGGTAGGACTAGTATTCCGCGATTATGCCCTTGAACCGGCACAGTTAGCAGACATGGCTCTTGATTCCGCGATGCCTGCGAAATCACCATGGTCAACAAGTAGTGACCTGAGTAGGAAAGGCGAATATGGAGAGGCACATGTTGTCTTGTCTCCCACAACGGGGATCCTACTGACAACCTCTCAAGAAACGACCCAACTCTACCTTCCTGGCCATCGGCACAATCCAGCGACCCTCGGAGTAAGAACCAACTCGCCGCTCCGCGAACGGATCTTGCAAATTTATCTACGTTATGAGCAACTATATGTGCTCATATGCCACTCCACATCGAGCAAATCAGGCGGTTTCACCATTGATAGCAAGACGGCAGACTCAGTTGGATCTCTCGCATCGTTTTGCGCTTCACTTAACCGACACTGCCAAATAACACCACTCCTGATTCCGTCGTCTACCGATGCTGTAAAGCATTGGATTCTGAACCTATCTAATAAACATCGTTTCACTCTTCCTTCATGGGTTGATGAAACTCGCTCCCCCAATGGTGGCCTTCTTAACCACGAAGATCCAACAGCTTGGGAACGCTTCCTTGTGTACCTTGGATTGAACCCGTTCGCGGCACAGGCGGTACTGTCACTATGTCCAAACAAAGCGCCGGTTGTTTCAGTGAAAAATGGCTTGGCCCTGGCCGAAAGAAAATCCTGGAAAGAAAGCGAGAGCCTGTCTACAATTGGCGGGAGGCAACGCAGTCGCCCGCAAGACGCTCTCAGGACATTCCTAAGCATGGATCCGCACGAACGAAGGCAAAAATTCGGGCCTATACTTGGTGATCGGGTCTTGTCTCGCGTTGAGAGGCAGTTGAATGTTGCGTGGTAGTTGTCACTGCTCTCTGGACGCAAGTTTGTCTGTATTCGAATATAAAGCGGGAGTTGAGATTCGATGAAGATGACTTTAATTGCTAGAACTAGGGGTACACCGAAAATTCATGAAAGTCATGATAATGTGTCACAAAAAGTCAAGTATGGAAACCCAAATACAGCATCCATTGTCCCAGTGTCTATCATCGCAAGAACCAAAATCTCACTTCTGCCATCAAGCAACGAATTTCCGTGCTACAATCCCATTCTTTGGACGACCCTCCTTCGACCAGATTCTCTGCGGTGGCGGTTCCATTGGGTTCCCCCATGTTGGTGGGATTGAGTTGGGAGGCGGGTCCTGGGGGAGTGCCACGGATTTACGTCTCGCCCGTGCACCTGTAAATTTCATATTAATCAGTAGTCTTGATACCAAAGAATAAATCTCAACTTGTCTGGATACGGGGAGAATGGTGGTAGCCGGAACCTGCTAGGAATGTTATGGGCTTACCTCAACCCTGCATATCTGCCTCCATCCCTCCGTTCGGACCATCCTTGGACGACGAACTAGGACGATGGCATACAACTGGCAGACGAAGGGACGGATCACCGATATCACTCCAGCTAGGCAGCACACGAGGGGGCCATAGACGAGAAGGATCACAGGCAGTGCAAGCGGGTATCAACTGACCTTTTTCGTTGGGCAGGTGGGTTCCAGCAGCCATACCAGGGGAGGGCACTTCGTGCCGTTCATATCAGGTTACCTTCTTGGACTTTCCGTGGGACTATGAGGGGGAAGCATGGCAAGAAATGGGTAGAACTCACTGTAAGCTTCCGCATTGGGAAGAGGGGTTTCACTTTCAATATTATTCACCGCTCTGCGATCACGGTCTTCGATTTCCACCCCAATGAATGGACGAGGTTCATATGGAGGGGGGCTCGACTGCAGGTTTTTCTTCGGCACTTCATTCCACGGTACCGAAAGAAGTGAGGGCGTGATAACGGAATCTTCAGAGGAACTGGCATCGCGAGCCACTTGGTCACGAGAGTCGAAATGGTGGTCTGAATGGGATTTGGAAGAACTAGTAACCGCATTCGTCAATGCCGCCCCAACGGCTAAAGCTAGGAGTACTAAACGAAGTGCCATATTTCAGAAACAAACCACCCAAGAAACGAGCTCAAAGAGGATATATCAAGAAGTTAGGAGATAGAAGTGGAGGTATCTGCGAAAGCATCAAGGGAGGAAGGCGGGTTTATATGCCGCTGCAACCACTGCAAGAAACGCCCTCATCCGTTTTCTGATCTGGTATGCAAGCAGTGATATCATTCTGCAACATTGAACTGTTCCATTTGTTCAACGTTGCGATTTTGTGTTGTCTTGCATGAACTGCGAACGGCAGGATATTCGCAGGTGGCAAAGCACTGCGCACAAGTTATCCACGAAAGCATCAGAAGCCCTCTAAAGTTCTGCAGGACCTCATTATAACATTGCGCAATAATGTCCGTTACATCCGTGAGAAAGCCACCAACAATCCGGGGTCAAATTCAATTAACCGAACTTGGGCTGATAACAGTGGTACTCTATCAAATGTGCGCATTGCAGGAAACAGTAATGACAAGCCAACGCACACAGAAGAGTATATATATGCAGCACTTGATATCAAGAATTCCCACGGTGAGCCTTTGGGACGGGAAGATTGGAGCCCGGATGGAAACCAATCGATCATCCATCAGAGGCCCGATGGGTCCACAGTTTAAATAAAAGATGGCCACCAGCAGTTGGCCACTGCAACATGCATATGGAATGTACAACAAAGGAAGAAGGTAGTCATCCTCCTGACCGTAACCAGTGCTCTGGAACTGGGAATGTTTGCTAGATGAAACTGCAGAACAAGCTTGGAGACGGGGAAGGGATTAAGGAGAGGAGATCGGTTTTGATTCTGCTCTGCTGACGCATCAAGGCAAAATAGAGGTGACATAGACGACTTTGGGGCGTACACTCGTAAGACGCGACGGAAAGCTCTCAAACCAATTGTAAAATGCATCCAACCAAAAAACTCAATTACTCCATAGCCTTGCTAACGATCTTAACAATATGCGGGTTTGGAAATATATTTCGCCGCTTTGCTTCCCACTCATCCCTGGCTTCGTGATATTACATACTTTAGGTATTGTACAAGTTCAGACTATCGAGGCAATTTCTCCGTGAACGGGGCTTTGTTAAGTGTTGGATGAATCAAAGGACCGGTCGGAGGATTTTTACTCGTTAATTTTGGCAAGAATCCTGGAGTTGACGCGTTAGAGCAGGAAGGTAGAAATCGTTGGACTGGATAGGACATACTCGTGATCCCGGAAAAGCGCATATTCCTCCTCACCAACTTTTACGGAGCTACCGCCAAACTAGAACAAAGGAAAATCAATTGTGGTCAGTCGCCCGTTGTAACAAAGAGATATCTCAAGCAAACGTAAAACCACCATCCACATTTCCACATTCGGCAGAGCGACTTACCTGAGGAATCAAGACCTTGTCACCGGGTTTCACACTCATGGCAATGCGCTTGCCATCCTTGTCAAGAGCACCAGGCCCAACTGCGAGGACGGTAGCCGCGTTCTCCTCCTTGACGGAACTTTCTGGCAGGAAGATACCGGACGCGGTCTTGGTTTCGGGCTTTATTCTCTGGACAAGGACGCGGTCCAGGAGAGGGACGAGGTTCTTGATGTTGCGGAGGGCCTATAGATGGAAAATAACATGGATCAGAACTATTGTTCAAATGGCCAGACAATCCAGGGAAATCAAGACCAAACCGCAAGAGGTGTGTTTAGTACGGACCATTGCGAATTGGGATTGAGTGAGGTGCGTTCGAAGAAAACACTTAAGACTAGAGGCTTGATGAGTAAAGCTTCGAAGTTGATTCTCAGATAGCCTAATGAATCGAATTTGGGGAAGATACGCAGAAAGAGGAACAGAAGAGGTGTTGGCTGCTGGAGCTTTTTTTCTCTCTACTGAGAAATTTCCAGAAGAGATGCCAAGCCCCTGGAGGGAGCTGGCCAGAACTGGTTAGTCCGAAGCAGTGAAGCCGGCAAAATCCGAAGGTCACTCTGGGGAAGGCTCCGCTGTGCCGAAGACGAACAGATCCGATGCATACATGATACTACGACTCCTATGCGACATTGTGACGATTAATAAGGCTGCAGAGATCATAGAACTTCTTTTCGAACGGGAGCCGAACGCGGTCTACGCTATCGTTCAAAATATACACACCTGAGAACCAGACACTGAAGTTAATACATAGAAGAACCGAGTACTGGACTAATTAAAATCATAAAGTAGTACGATGGTCTCCCACTACCATCTTCTCATGCCCTTGCCTCGCATGTTTGAACCAAAGCCCCCCCGTTGGTCATAACCACTGTATCCCATCTGCTGAGCTTGGCCCCCGTATCCTTGCGGGGGCTGCCCTCCAAACCCTGGCTGTCCGCCCTGGGTAGTGCCAGGTCCCGGCTGGCCGCCTCCCATCATTGCCTGAGCATGCTGCATAAATGTCATCGGGTCCATCGACGAGGGATCTAAGCCCTGCGCCATCATATTAGCAAGCATTGCCTGCATCATATCCGGTGACATGTCTGGCATTCCGGGCATCGCAGGTATCGTAGGCATTCCGGGTTGCGAACCTGCGCCTTGAGGGACAGGTGTGCCACCACCCGCTGGAGTCCCACCCAGAGTTGGCATTCCAGGCATGCCCGCACCTGGTAAAAGGCCTAGGAACGCCTGTATCTCTTCTAACTGTTTCTTCTGATCGCTAACTTCTTTCCGCAGGTCCTGCTGCTTCAAACAGTAGCTTGCCCATGTGAACTCATCAAAACCGTAGTTGAAGTAATCGGAAATATCTGTGCCAGGTCGCCTCCAGGGCTTGTCGTCTTCGGCAAAATCTGCATCCATATCGGTTGACAAGATGGGTTTTCCAGTCGCTGGGTGAACAGGATTGGCGTGGACATCGATCGTCGATGTATGTTGAGCAGGATATGCAGAACCTGGTTTCTGTGGCACTGAAGGCTTCGCCGCGACAGTGGCAGGTGTCATTTGAGGCGTCTCCATCTTGGAAAGTGCGGACGCGGTCGCCGATTTGGAAACACTGGTTCCATCTGCGGCAGGGCGAGGAGTTTCATTACGGGACATGGGTTGCTGAGAAGGTTGACTATCATAGTAAGTCTTATGATATGACCACCAACACGAGAAATCCTTTTGTTCCTACCTCGTTCGTTCGACTTGGGGTTGCGGAGCCTCTGTAATAATGTCGTATTCATCCTAGAATCCGGTTAGCAACGTTCACATCTGTGGTCAAGACACTCATTAACGCACTTCTTCCTCTTCCTCTACCTCCACCTCCTCTTCCTCTCCATTGTCAATATCTGGCTTCGTTTCCCCCGCAGTCGTCTGGTTTCCGAAGGCAGTTGTTTGTGCCAGGGGTACCGTATCCACGGGGTTGTAAAGGTCATCGTCTTCTTCCTCCATAATTGCCAATAATGTAAATAATTAGCGAGAAATTGAACTGATTTATCTCTTCTAGGGACTTGAATCTGTTAAGTTCTCAAGGTAATAGCGCGCCGACCTGCAGACTTAGCATCAGAGAGTGTCCGTAGGCCTTTCTGAAATAAAGAGACTCACTAGTAGAACCTTAGAAAGACGAGTTGAAAAGCGCGGTTCGCAATTTGTTTAGCTGTTCTGGGGTCGGCTTAGACTCTTTGGAGCTCTGGAGCTGCTATCGGATAAATAAATCACGTGACCTTGAGCACCGTACCGTCACATCGATTTGCGACCAGACTGCGCGCTCCATAGTAGTACTTTCTACTCTGTTTTGCATTGTTCTCGCGGTGTGTCAAATCTGAAAGGCGAATGAATTGAAGCACCATGAACCCAACCTCAGATCCACCCAGTCGGACTTCCACTCCTCGTACATTTACTAGCCATGCTGCGTCGGCCGAAGATCTGTTAAAATCGCAGACGGTCGGCCTCGTCAATTTATCCGAGTTTCGGAAGAGACGAGCAGAGATCATAGAGCAGCAGGAAAAAGAGGCGCACGACAAAACACTTGGCTTGATTACAGTTGGGAGCTCAAGGAGCGTTACGCCCTCGACCAGCGATGTGACCCGAGGGTAAGTCAAAAGCGCATTTCGTCGGTCTGAACGATCATAGCTCACGAACAAAGTACAGCGTGGCAATTCCTGAAGGAGAACAAGCGCAGCAACCTCCCAAAAAGAAAAAGAAAGCGAAACATACTGTAAAGGTCAAGCTGTCCTTTGACCTTGGTGAAGACGAAGAACAAAGCCAAACGACAGAAGAGTCGACAGAAACGTCAAGGGCTGTCAGCGTGGACCGATCAAGGTCCAAAACGCCGAATGGTGAAACTGTTAATCCTCCTGCGCGCAAAATTACGCCAAACCCGAATCTTAATCTGCCACGACCGAAAGTCCTTACTAAGGCGGCCCTTGAGGCAGAAGCCCAAGCTCGAGATGCGCTGCGTAAGGAATTTCTGGCAATACAGGAGAAAGTGAAGGCAACGGACATATTGATACCCTTCGTTTTCTACGATGGCACGAATATTCCTGCGGGAAAGGTGAAGGTGAAGAAAGGAGACCCTATCTGGTTGTTTCTTGACAGATGTAGAAAAGTCGGAGCAGAACTGGGGGTTGCCGGTGCGGGCGGCGGCGCCAGGGGACGAAAAGACCATCGCAGGGAATGGGCTAAAGTAAGTGTAGATGATCTTCTGCTTGTCAGAGGGGAGGTTATCATTCCACATGTAAGTATACATTCTCGGTTTCCATCCATTCTTTTGAGAAACTGCTGACCGCTTTGTCCTAGCACTATGAGTTCTATTATTTCATCGCCAACAAAATCCCCAGCTTTACCAGCGCTGGAGGCTTGCTATTTGACTATTCAAACACCGCACCTCCAGAACCGCCTGTAGATAATCCAGACTTCAAACCTCCACTCGAAGAAGGTAATGCGGATCCCGCGTTTACGAAGGTTGTAGATAGGAGGTGGTATGAGAAAAATAAACACATTTTCCCTGCTAGTCTCTGGAGGGAGTATGAGCCTGGACCTGAGTTTGAGCAGAAAATGTTGGGTGTCAGGCGTGATAGCCAGGGAAATGCTTTCTTCTTTTGATTTTCGTCTGAGCACTTTGACCATAAATTTTTCTTCAATATCCAACATTTGCACAAGGAGTTAGGATTGGTTTTGTCAACGGGGTAGGGCAGGATGTATTTGAACCAGAGATCTAAATGGATTGTTCAAGGGTGATTTTTTTTTTCTTTTTTGTTTCTCAGTGGAGATCTCGTTTGCTATTCCGTTTTCCCTTATATCTCAAGTCTCTCATGATTCCAACATTCGCTTATATATTATGTGGCATATGAGCCACCTTCCCAATCTGAAATCCAGGGTATCTTGGTGTCTTGACGTCCCGCGGACACGCTCCCCGCCAATCCACCATATACAAGTCAATCAGGCCTCCTTAAATACGCGCAAGTGCGGTCGTTGTAATGGCCCAGGCACTGGATTTCTGCTTGAGATGCAACTCCCTCAAGTGCCGCGCGCCGTTGAGGGAGCAAGCTGTGGTAACAACTTGCTCGTAAGAAATTAACTTTGAGACCATGCTCTGATATTATTAATAACCAAACTGCGAGAACAGGCACATCTTCTGTCTCCAATGTGCAAGCGCTCTTGGATTGTCACATCCGAAAGGCGTTGACCGCCAATGTCCTGCCTGTGATACAGTCCTTTTTAATCCAGACGATGCGGTCGTGACGGTTCTAAACCCGACGGAGGACTATAAAACAAGCGTTCTCAGTGGACTGGACCCCAACATTATTATGGAATGCGCCAGTCGAGCTCTCGCATTCTGGACTTATCAGACAACGCAAGAGATGTGCGTTTATGGGCATGGGACAACCCTGGTAGGAGCACTGGATTTCTAACGCGTTTAGACAATAGCTTCTACCAGGAATACCTGGGGAAGAGCCTGACAGAAAAGTACGCGGAACTAAACGAGCATGTGGACAAAATTGTCCATGATGCTAATTCGGAGATTTCAGCGCTTCGTGAGAAGATTGCAGGTCAGCACGCTCTCTTAGAGCTGGACATGAGTATCGGTGCTGACACACACACTTGGAGCATCCAGATTTGCAGCTAAATCAATAACAGTTACAGAAGAAGAATCAGGAGCTGGCCGAGATATACCGAGAAAAGAGCAAGAAACATGCGCAGATCACAAATCTGTACAATCTGCTAAAAAGTCGAGCGATGCGATCGACCATCCAAACAGCTACGTCTGAGTCCGTGGCACAAACGCTGCAGTCACTGGGAGCAACAGGGCACAACAATGGAGCCGAAGAATTAGACCCGCCATTGACTGGGCTGGGAACAGCGTCGAGAGCCGGTCTTTGCGACCAGTATGCAAGGCGTAACGACGTGGAGCAGCTTCATAGACACCAAAGAAGCGGCAGTGGACAGAGCGGGCAAAAATGCCAGAATACGTTAGCCATGCTGCCTCCAAGCGCCATACCTTTGTCATTTCGCAACAGTTGAGTGTCTTTGATTCTCATTACCGTGCCAACAGCAGCTGACCATCGCAGACAATATCCTGGCCGCAACTCCTCAGCACCGCACCCGACTCCCGCAACCGTCCAACCGGTCAGTCATAAGAGAACCGGAGTACAGGCAACAGTTTGGTCAACAAAACTTCCGATCCCCAAATCAACTCCAGAGTACTGGGCAACGCGATGGTGTTGGGAGGCCGCGCCAGTAATAATGTAGTCATGGATTGAGGCGCATCAAACCCATTTAAAATAGTGCTAGATCTGATAAAGCTGCTGCTTCAAGTTTAAAAGGAATGAATCACTCCGAAGACATGAGAAAATATCTGAAGAAAAAAATATATATATATCTCTCACAAATCAGTAATAACTAGTTAGTGAGCTTTTAACTAATATTACAGTTCCTGGACCAAAGCGAATGACAAAGCACTCATGTTGGGCACAAAGCCAAAAGTAATACCTAACAAAAAAATGCTTGTCTGCAGGATTGAACCTGGATTTCAGTGGGTGAAGCAAGAAAGAATGACGCCACAAGCCCCTGTAACTTGAACTCTATTTTAATCCTCTCGCGGCTTGGAGAGGCTGGGAAAAAAAATAGCAGACTGGGCCAGCCGTCAGGCGCTAAAAAGAAACCCCCATCGTGTACTCTCCTGTAGGCCAAGTTGGAAATTTCAAGGTTGCGGCTGGTCCTTCCGCGCCGCAACTGGGTGTTCTGAAGACGCGTTCGAAAAACAGGGATGACATTGTTGCAACTGTATACTACTATATATCCCCTGTTGACCTGAGGATCCATCAGCGCCTTGATTGCAGCTCCAACACGGAGAGACGATGCGTGTCCTCAGTAGCCCTCTTTCCCGATCCTGCCCTGGATTCTCGACACGGTCTCCTCACGGCTTCGTCCTTGTCGTCTTCCTCTTTCTGTATCTGCTTGTAGTCCAATACTGCCGAACGCACTACTTTCGAGATCCAACTTCCGTCTTTTTTGACCCCAATCGAGGCTACGAACCCATTTATACCAGGTTCAGGACCGCCCAGGCAGCCGACTTCATTCGGCACGTCGACGCGACCGCGAGCTCAGAGAGCAAAAATGCCCTGCCTTCGGATCGAAAGTCGAGCCTCTGCGTAGGAATAGCCTCTATAGCGCGCAATGAGGTAAGCTATGTCGAAACGGCAGTGGGCTCGTTGCTCGTCGACCTCACTGAACAGGAACGCGAAGATATCCACTTGATCCTGTTCATTCCGCACACCGATCCTTCCAAACACCCCTCGTTCTCGTCTCGATGGCTCTCTGCGGTCGCGGATAAGGTTCTATACTATGACGTTGATGGGGAGAAGTTCGACCACATCCGCAAATTGGAGACGGAGGGCGGCCTGCTTCGAGAGAAGGGCTTGTTTGACTATACATACTTGCTGAAGGCTTGTCAAAGTGCTGGCACGCCTTATGTGTTGATTCTGGAAGATGATGTCCTGGCGATGGAAGGCTGGTACCATAGAACTAAGCAGGCCCTGTACGACGTTGAACAACAAACTCGCGCATTAGGTGCATCCAAACGTGAGTATCGCGAACTACTAGTTGTTCTTTTGCTCTCTTTTCTGACATTGCTTGCGTTACATAACAGACCTCTACCTCCGACTATTTTATACACAGCAGTTCCTGGGCTGGAACAGTGAAGATTGGTTCACCTATCTTGTCTGCTCCATTGTCACTGTCGCATCCGTTTGGGGCACACTCATCTTAGCTCGGCGCTATGTTCCCCAAATGAACCGTCTGCTATCTCGCGAAGTCATCTTCGTTCTCTGCTTCATCTGTACACCGCTTGCGATAATCTTATTCTTTTGCGCTGGTCGTGTCTCGATGCTACCTATACCACCGGGAGTCCATCAAATGCCACGCTTCGGATGCTGTTCCCAAGCGCTTGTATTTCCCCATGAACGTGTTGGAGACGTCATAGCATGGTACGAGTCAAAGCGGGTGGGTTTTGCGGATTCGCTGCTCGAAGAGTTCGCGGACCAGAACAACGAAATTAGATGGGCTCTGACACCCAGTGTTTTCCAACACATTGGCGCGATCAGCTCCAAAGCAGGGACCGACAGTGCTGCGAGGTTAATCTGGAATTTTCCTTTCGAGTTGAATGACCCGATCTCTCTTCAAGTTGAGCATGATGCTGTTATCAGATCCGCCAATAACACCGCTGGATGAGTCTCTAGGAGTACAGGCGCCGACTTGACACATGAACCGTCTCTTACCGGCGTTATTTGGCGACCCTTTAGTTCCCATCGGCACAATACAAGCCACGGACTGCCAGCTTCATTTGCATCTTAGCCGGTGATGGCATATATACCCCGTACGGCGACATCACATAGGGATCCAGGAAAATGTAGGAAGAACCGATTGATCCCATCCCCTTCCAGAGGGAAGGCCAACAAAGTATCCTTTTCTGCGGGTACACAGTTCTTCAAGCGAGATATCCGGGCCTTGGCCACAGATCCTCTTTCTAAATGATTCATGTAAACAGAAGTCAAAATCGCATGGCAGTCACATACATTGTTCCGAGGACACAGCACTATATCGCCTGCATGAATGTACATATATTAGCGGGTTTGACCATGTGAGCTAAATCTGCGGTGACTGTGTATAAGTTGTACTAGAGAATTGAATTACAAGAAGTGCAAGCAGGCGGAAAAGGGGGTTCACGAACAGCGACGAACTCCAACATTATCACAACAATAAAAGGACTCATTAACTTGCGCAAGGCCTAATGGTATTAGATGAAGTCGGCGGGCTCTAGTCTACAGGCGAATATACCTTCGCACTAATACTGATTACATGCCCACCTCTTGCTGAACTTGACGAACTACCTCTTAAAGTCTTGCACAGCTCCCCAATTGCAACGATTAGCCGAGGGTTTGCCTCTGTGGGAACCATCCCAACAAACTGCGCGCAGAGAAAAGGCAAGGTCGAAGGGACGTCCAGAGAAATAATCTGTGCTAGAGCGTTTCCGCCAGGTGAACTTCAATCTCGGGCAGGAGGCCGCGTTCGAGCTAACGTCATGCAACTTGGATTTTGGTTTCTGAGAGATTAGGCAACTTCCTTTCATTGTTTTGGGAATATGCCCACCTTTTTCTAACGTGGAAGCGGTAGAAGAAAGAGTATTCCTTGGTAGCTCAATCCGTATTGCACGACAAACATGTAGATCAGCTACATGTGTGCTGGAAACATGTTGGAAAGTCGGGCAGACCAACAGGCAAGAAAGTATTCTCTACATGAAAGGGGACTTCTCAACTAGGTCATGTATCATGCAGGAGAAGAGACAGTACACTAGGCTGTAGGCACCTTGACAGTTAGAGTCAGCCAGATTTCATTCTTGCCAGATTTCATTCTTGCTGTCTTCATCGGTGAAAAATTATTGATCATTCACTGTTGAGCATGTCAAGACTCATTGCTTGTGACAACAGAAAGTTCCTAGGCACCTCAAACTTAACAAGAAAAAAAAAAAAAAAATAGACACGGACCATGTTGTAATGACACCTGAGCAAGACATGTTCATGTTGGCTGTCATCCCTGTTGAAAGTAGTGGCTTGAAACCACGGTCTCTCTTGAGATATGCAGATATGAACAGATTGTAGAAACCAGAGCTCAAGACTTCAAAGATGTCTTCTTCTCTTGAAAGTGTACTTTCAAAACAAAAGTACAGCGTCTGCTATGGCAACATGCACAGCCATAAAGAGATGTGGAGAAGTTCCTGCACCTCAATCTCAAGCTCCAGACAGAAACTATATTGCAACATAACTTCTGGGAACCTAACAGCATTGTCAGAGATTTGTGAAGCAAAATCAAAGTGAGTAGAAACCAATGGAGACTTTGAATCATATGGAGACAAGTTCTGTCTCATAATAAATGTTGCGCAAATAAGGGGGTTAGTGTGGTTGGTGGTTTTGAGTGGGGTTATCTATCAAATAGAGAGATGATATAGGTGTGAAATTGAAAGTTGAATTTGTTCTGGGTATACATGCATGTACATCAGATGCCAACCACTATAAGCGCCGCACACGATAATGCCAAAGAAAGATTCTAACCATGCAAGGATCAAGATGAAGAAATCAGTCAAATAGGCCCGTCACTCGCAGACCCAAGCAGCGTACCTGAATGCAGGTATACAGTTTCTCTCGCCACCTGAAGAGCATTCACTGCGTAAATATGATACCTTGGAATAGCAAAATAATGCTTGGTAAGACAGTAAGGGCCCAGTGAGGTGATGTTCCCTCATGGAACCCATAAACGAACGAAGCCATGTACATCCCTTCGGCAGGTAACGCAAGTCCCGAAGTTATTCAACGCCAGGCTAACTCTGCAGTCTTCGCAGACACAAAGGCACCTGCAGGGCCAGGCGATGATCGATCGGGGAGCACACTGACAGACGACGCAGTGTGGTGCCTCTGGCCATCCAGCATCGTCCTTTTTCTGGGATTTGGGTTGCCGCTTTGAAAGTATCAACCGTTCGAGTATTTCGGCTTCTTCGTCTGGCGTCGGCCGTTTCCTTTCATTTGACTGACTGGTGTCACTGTTCCCAGCAGGTTGGCGTAGCAGTCGGTTAGAGGTTAAAATCCGGGCTCGCTCCCTTTCCATCTGCGCTCTGTATTGGCTCCGCGTCATGATTCTCCCGTTTTGTTCGGCCATGAGATGAGACGCAAGTATGCGGGCTTCTTGCTTACTTTCGTTGTCTTTTGGGTCGAGGAGACGAGCTAGAGACGCCGGATCTAGGATGGTTTCATGAAGGGGAGTACTAGCCCTCGAGAAGCGATTTACACTGGGGTAGGGCTCTCGCTGGGTCGGAGTACGACGGCCGTCAGACTCATCCGACTCCCAGGCGGAGTCGTCGTTTGTCGACGTGGATATGACGCTCGTGGTGTCTTCGGAATCGTCACCTGAAGGAATATAATCCCCACTCTCATCCTGATTACCCCAGGATCCGCCGGCTTTCCACCAGTTATAGAGCTTACCTTCGAACTGGCGTTCCTCAGCCTCACCCCATTGGCCGTTAGAATTGTCCATGGCTTCCCTTTTTCTCATTTCCTTCTCCACATCAAATTCATAATCCTGAGGCAACCTCAGTTCCCCCTCTTCAGTGAGGATCCAAAAGTCCAATGATTGGAATTTTTCGGTCTTATTTTCCCCATTGGCCTTGCGCGCAATGCCAGCCAGCGTCCTCAAACAAGCAGGTGTAGCAAAGCCCAGACGCTCAAGAAATTTGCACAGCCCAAAGGCCATCCATCCTACTATAAGGAAGAAAATGCTCCGGAAAAAGGCGAAGCCGAGATATATCCTAGTGGGTGCTGCAAATGTGCCCACTCCCCTAAAACTGGACTGTATGCTTGCTGACCGTGCGCCTGAGCGTTTCTCGAGTTTTGTCTCGCGGCCATACCCACTTTCCCAGTTCTCTTCCTGATCCGGGAGACCGAAGTTGAAGCCATCAATGTCTGCCAACACTCTCTGCACCTGAGCATGTTCCTGAGAACGAGGTTGTTGGCTGTTCCTCGACGTTATGATTTCGGCCAGCCTGTCTTCTTCTAACCAGGTCATATCCCTGGATATGACGGGCTTTCCTTCGTTCAGAAACACTGCTTCGCTCGCGGCTGTCAAGCATGCATAGCCAACCCTGACTAAAGCAGTGTAGAAGTCCTCGTGCATATTGAGCCGCATGCTGCGGAACTGTGATGAGCTCTGCATGTTCTCGCGCGCGAGCACTAGCTTCTCGCGGAAGCTCATGGGGTTTTGGTCATCATGTGAAAGTGAAAGGGCAGTCAAGAAGAGTGCTAATGCATAGATGGAAAGGCATGTCAAAATTCCCACCAGAATAAGTATATGTGGCACAAAACCCACAATGCAAACAGTGGGAAATCTAAGAAACGCTATTTCATCCACCAATGAAAGTGACATATCAAAGAAGCCCCAGACCAAGGCCCCCATAAAGCAGAGGCCCCAAACCGTGGTATTGAAGAGACGATATCGAGCCTGTCGACCAAAAACGTCCAGAATATTTGACGCAAGGTTGTTGCAGCATGAAATGAGCGCGATCAGCAAGAGTTCTGGAGTGACGTTCAGTCGCTCTAGAACCTGAGACCTGGGGAGAAGCTGCGCCGGAGACACCGATGATGCGGAATTTGACCCTTCGGTTGAAGCCCCGGGTTTAGGGTGACCAAAGAGGCCCAGTCCAACAGACGTACTAATCACCGATTCTGCTTCCGCAAATGCGAGAGAGTGTTCGAAGATTGACATTCCAGTCTCGGTGGCAACCGGTCTTCCCTGAAGAGCGCACGACAACGTTTCGACGATATGACTCACACAAATTCGTATAAAAACAGGCCACAGCAGTGAAAAAGAGCCGTACGAAATTTCCCCTCCCGATGGCTTGCCCATTGAGGCAGCACGGCAAGAAGATTGGTCGTCTTCCCAAAATAACAAGGAGGAGCTAAGGTGGTAAAGAAAGCCACCTTCTCCTGCATAGTCGAGGGTAGAGTAATTTCCTGGCTTTCCGTAACGTAGCATAGGGTATGCAGGAGACGTTTGGCATCGTATGGCGCGCAACAAGGAAAGAATTTGAGTTGCCAGAAGCACGATCGGGATTAAGCGCAATGCTAACCTCTTTGTCCAGTTAAGGGTTATATGCCGGCGTGTCGCCGCGTAAACTGTCACCCGATTCAGAAGAAGAGCCTGACATCAAAATTAGTCGTGTATCGACGCATGCGTTGCACCCCCAAACAACCTCTCTCTCCCCCAGCATCTTCTTGAACCCTCCCAAAGGATAATGACTTACCACGGCAAAACAAGCCAGCGACCACCTACTCGTCATATAACTGAAAAACCCACCGAACCGTTTCGTATTCTGTATGATGTCCAAAACACTGAACCCAGACCCTTCTGCTGCTTCGGCGGCCACTCCGGCGGAAGTAGCCCCATCTGTCCCAGTAGTGACGGTCGCAGCAACAGCCTCGGCAACAGTTCCATCAGTATTCCCACCGTCTTCTCCAAAAATACCAATCACGCCGCTCAGTAAGGAGCTCACGGCCATGTCCAGTCTCAGGGTCTTAAAGAGCTCCCGTGGAATGGTGACAAATATGAAGATTTCAACCCGGTACATCATGCGTAAGGGGAAGATCAAGAGAGTGTGAGTATTTGCTAGCGCAGACGTCAGTTTCGATAACGAGGACGCCGGTACCGTCAAGTTCGCGGGGACAATCGGGGAGGAATTTAACGGCGTGGTAGAAGCCGCAGCAGCCACGTCCACGCCGCTTGTCACAGCCGACATGATGCGAGTCCCAAGGTAGAAGCAGCGGGGAGAACAGAATCGAACAGGAATGAAACACTTTTCAAAGGGAATTCGCAGCACCCTTGGCCATGCTCCTCATTGAATAGGAAAACTGTCTCGACCGGCAACTGGTAGGATTAGGAGTAGTAGTTTAGAAGTAGTAACGGAAGAAGCAAAGGTGGTCGAATTAAAAAAGCCACATTATGCGCTAGGATAGAGCATAAAACCCTTTATGACTACCTGAAATAGCAGAGGGTCCTTGGTGCTCTTCTCAAACGGCGAGTTGTGGTTGATGACCTATGACATTGAACGCGTGCAAGCATCCGGACCGGGGTTGCCAGATGCCAAGACGCAGTCCTTCATCGGAGGTTTGGCATGTTTGCAGCCAATCCCTTGTGGGGCGGTCAACGGTCATCAAGAAACGATGCTCTTGAAGTTGAGACAGACCTAGGCGAATACTGTGTAAACAATGCTATGGATGACGATATCGATCTTAGTATAAGTACATGCAGCGGCCAAACCAAACCAGAAACGCCCTGTGATCACTGAACTTGAAGGTACCATAGCCCATGCTTGATGAAGCCGATGAGAGAGCTTGATTATACATTAAAGGAGCCAGAAACCAGGTTGAGGAAGAAGGGGGGAGAAGAAGTTGATTAGAAAATGAGAGAGCTGCCGCGATCATTCTTCCCAGCTGAACTTCGGCCGCACAACACGAAGGGAGGAGCTTGGTGCTTGGGACTGTAACGACTGAGACGGCTTGCTGGTCGCACGCTCCGAGTTCAGCGCAAATTGACGATATTCTGCCACCGCACTGCTGTCCAAACTGGCTGATTGCGAAACTGTTCGCGGGGAACTCGACGCTTGACATGCCGAGATAAAAGATCCCAATGTTGATTGAGCAACTGATGTTATCGTCGGGGAGGGCATTCCTCCGCTGTGCGCCCCTCCATCGGTGATATTCCCTGGAAGCGGCGATGGAAAACCTGAGCTCGGTTGCGAAATATTGGTGTCTATTTTTCCCACGTGGTCTGGGCTATGCGGTAATTGGGGAGGGCTCGATTGGTCTTTTATTTGATTTATCGTCATAGAGGCTGACAGCAGGTAATCCTTGTAAGAGTCAATCTCACGAGTTTCGTTGCCCTTCGATTCAAAGTACAAATATTCGGGACAAGATCCTGGCAATTCGGCCGGCTGTGCGCCAGGAAGCTCAAAGCGAGTCGCTGAGGCGTCCGCGGGGGCCTCAGTTGGGAATCTTTTATCAGCCGGGAGCTCACTGACGGGAGGCCCAGAAGCTGGCCTACGCCAAAATCTCCACCATATCCTCCCGGAAAACTTCTTTTCGGGGTTTTTTTCTCCATTGTTACTATTATTTTGCCTTCTCCGATGGATCCAAAGGTAAATAGTGAAACCAAGAAGAACGGCGAGGGTTGTCGCCCCGACACCAATTCCGGTTTTTGCTGCGGACGACAATGTCGATCCTTCAGGATCTGACGATTTTTCTGAGTAAGCAGGGATCGCGACAAGGTCCATGTCATTCAGTCCATCCTGTTCAAAGATCGCCTGAGATATTGAAAAATTACGCCTTTCATAGTCGACTACTAGATAGGCCTCTTGCAAAAAGGTCCTCCCAATTGTATACTGTCTTGGGTCTTTTGCCTTTCTGAGAGGAAAATATCTAAGCCCTTCATCGCTTGGTTGAAGAGAAAGGTCTGGAAACGGATATGTCAATCTGTGGTCCATGGAAGAGATTGGCAATTCAATCACGACGTGCTTGGTAGAATCAGGTAAATTGGAAAGCGTGAACGTGAATTTCATGGCCGAGTCAACGAACGAGTCGAACCTCGACGGGTTTGATCCGTAGGTGTACAACTGCAGGGTCTCATTGTAAGTTAGGCCAAGAGCACTGGCAAAAGAGTCACACATTTTCTCCGGGAACCAAAAAAATGGAGTGGAAGAGTCGATCGTAAAAAGATAATCATTATCGGAAGGAACCAAGCCTGAATCGTTCCCAGCAGACATCGGGTTATGGACCAGAGTGCTCGATATCTCGATCGACTGAATGGCAACAACCGGCTGATAGTCCGGAGAAAGGTCAAAGGAGATGTTGTTTGGAACAAAGCGACTCTTGTCGAAACCTCCGAAAGTGAGAGAGCCGGGTACTTTTTTGAGCCCTTGAAGCTACATAGTTAGCGAGTATAATTGTATGATCGGAGGAGAACAGCGTACTGTTATACGCTCCTGCAGTATAACCGTAACTATGGCTTGGGATATGGCTCCCATTCACGAGACTGCTGAGAAAGGACAAGATATCGCCTTCAGTAAAATTTGATCGCTTGACCCCAAGGCCAAGTGATCCGATCCACCAGTTTGAGTGATTGTAGATAGCTACAATCTGGTTGGCGGCGGATATCTTATCATCCACCCTAATTGTGTCATATCCGTAGTGCGCAAATTCATCGTTTTCCAGTTGGACTGTATAGCCCATTTCATAATCACCAACGTCCGCCCATGTGCTTGACTCGTTGGCCAAAAAAAGGCCGCCCCTCTTAGTGCGGCATGTCATAGCTAAAAGGCGTCAGCCTGACCGATTGATTATTTTTTTTTTTTTGGATCCAGTTTTGCACGGCAGGGGGAACGTCGACATACAGCCATCGCATCCTTCTCGCCCGATTACCCACGTTTCCGAGGTGAGAGTGTTAGGAAGCAAATTGACCCATTGAGGTGGAGTTCCGACACGAACTGTCACCCTGCAACGAAGTCAACACAGGCAAATTCATCTCTAGGTGTACGAAAGACGTAAATCTTGAGAACGTACGGGCTCCAATTGCCATCATAACCAATCCTGAACGCACAGAAATTAGAACCTCAGGAAACTTCCTCTGACTTGAGCCAGCGAAGTACAGAATTGAACATACCACTCGTGCCCGTGTGGAATTGAGATTGGGAGTGGACGGTCATCGCCTGCAGCGAGGAGGATAGCACCGCCGAAGAAGCTCAATGAAGACGCTAATACGAACCTCCAAAAACCAGACAAGGATTGATTACCAGCAAGGGCGCGGAGGCACGACACGAAGAGCATTGTCGAAGCGAGTCATGAAGGCGTATCTTCGAGACAGCATGCCTAATACTCCGCCTCACAGGGAAGAGAGTCAACGGAAAATGTAACTGCTCTGCAACAGAAAGGCATTAATTGAACCCATGAGAAAAAAAAAAGGTATCAGTCTCGAACGTCCAAGGTGATCTCAGTCATCTCCGACGGATCGTGTCCTGTGAGCCTCGTGTGAGGACGCACCGATCCGCAAGCTGAAGAGCCCAAGAGACCGGTTGCACAGGGTGAAGCTGACCTCAACTCCCTGGCACCGCCGAGCTGATACCTCCGAAGCCACAATCCCTTTGTCGCCCAGAAGCCAAGCAAACTAGGATGATGCGTCTCAAGAATGGACCGCATGAATTGTTGCTTAGGGACAAAGCAACCGAGTGATACAAGCGAGTTCTTAATCGCATTGGCCCTTTGAATATGTATGCAGCATTGGTCTCTCAATTTCATGAAGTGTCCAGTGCTGTGTTGGGTGTAGCTCGCTAAGGGTCACTGGCACTGAAATGGTATTACATACTAGTATGTAGTAGGCCTCGTAGTACCGCATGTACCGTTGCCATGCGCACCAACCTGAAGTGCGCGCAGGAATCACAAAGTATCCGTACACGAGAGCAACTTTTGTTTCAAGGCCCAGGAGATTAATCTCTCCACTCATCCTGCAAGGAAAAGTCGTACGGAGTACCAAGGCACAAGCCAAACTCCGCACGCCCTCCGTAGTCGACTCGTAGGCTGCATCAGTCGATTGCTTCTCAGCCACCGACAGTGGCCTTGTCCGACCCATCTATTTCCAGTTTTCACCTGGTTCTACGGAGTACGGATCTTCCTCTTTCTTTGATTCCAGCAAGGAATAGTACTACTGTGTACTATTTCTCTTGAAGCATTCCAAGGTCACCGAACTGAGATACTTTCACGCAACACAACAGCCAGCTCACAAGTGCTCACAGGAACCGCTCCCCGTCACCGCTCGTGTTAATTGCTTCGGCAGCCGACTGCTTGGCCCGTGAAACGCGTTCCCGTCTCGGAGGCCAATCGAATGGACAGCCTGGACCAGTCCTGCTCGCGTTGGCAGAGGAAAATCATCTGTACCACATGCGATGAGGCTGTGCTAGTATTCCAGCAAGGCATGCCGTCATGGTACCGAATAACAGAAGAGCGCTCCTGTAATAATCGCACGCACAGTATGATCAATGGTCCGCTCTGTGCTTCTAATATTCTCTCACAATATGCTTGTGGCTGGACTGCATTGCACGCATATATACAGACCACAGGCCAGGTTGGCTTGAGCCTAGGCGATCGAGTTTGTTCCAAGTTCTGTTGCTCCGCAACTTGCAAGATATTTTGCAAGTCTCCAATGATGAGGTCCTCCATCTAGGAGGAAGTCCCTTTGAAACTCCAACTGTTTCTTTTGCCGTGGTGTCGCACAGTTGGATCACTGTGGTAATGATGGACGATTGAGTCAACATCCCTGTCATTTTCTTCAACTGTTCGCTTCCCCTATTCGATGGGAAGGGCGACTTCGCTGATCCTGCAGCCACAGACAAGCAGGTACTTTGGGGGCGTCTCGTTGGTCGAAGATCCTGTCGATTGAAATATACTGGTGCTTCTAAACTTTTTTGCAGACATTTCCTGGGTTGTTGAAATATCATCCTGCGCGTCGAGTCGATATTACCCGTTTGCTTTGTGACTGGGCTGCATCTGAGAACTTTTCACCTGACAATGTTTGTTGGAAAGCCGCCCTACTTCATTTCAGATTGCAGCAAGGACAGGCACCTTGTTTTGGTCGTACAAGCTTTCATATCTTGTTCAACATCCCTGAGAGCCATGTGTGCAGCGCTCCAGAGACTGGCATGGTGACCCGAGCTTCCCCCCACAAAGCGTGCGGTTCCCGTGCAGCAGATTGTCACGGGTTTCTTTCGCTTGCAACAAAGATCTGGGTAGTCAAGTTAGGATCCATAACTACTACCATGTCGATCAGTTTGACCTGTAAAACTGCATCTTGCCTGCTGGACTGGCATTTTTTCCACCCATGATTCTTAAGAAGGCCTTTTCGCTCACGTGCTGGCCCTGGATTTCAACGCTGAACCTTTCAAAAGGATACCAGTACCCGATGGCCTGAACTCTCCTCTTGAACGCGAGTCGATCGCTTCCTTCATACTAGCTACATCCCTGCGCGGGACGAAAAGGATGGGGATCACACCGATTTTCAGTGCTGCTCTGGCACTGGCATTTCAACCAGTCCGGGCCTTTCCTTGGTATGCGGAGGGTGAGCAGACTGAATCGCGGTCTTCGATTTCTCAGATATTCAGAATTCAATGCTGACGGTGAGTAGAGGGGAAAGTTCAGCGGGATGTGCTGCACTTAGCGTCCGTATCGCCATGGTTCACAAATTCGTCTGCAACAGTGTCAACGGCGGGCCTCTCACTGCCAGGCATTGCGTCCTCTGGCACATGCACCGGCACGACAACATACTTAGGACCGCCTCCAGAGATTATCACCACGACAATCACCGAAAACTTTACTGTCGGCCCAACACAACCCCTCCCACCACCTACTTTTATCACTCCTCCAGAGCCATGTGAGACAGTGGCCCTCCTTGGGGAGCCCTGCAGCGAACCATGCTTCATGCCCAAGTTTGGAACCTTTGAAATCACCAAGAAGACTCCAGTGTATGCAGGAGCTGGGACGATGACGGACCCGCCCACTTTTGAGGATCCCCCAACACGGCTTCAGCCAGCACATCAAACTGAGACAGACACGGACGATTCAAGCTCAGCTTCGCCCGGAAACATCCTTGACTGGCTGCTGAGCGACTTCAAAGATCGCCTTCCCAATCCCACTGCGCCGTTAACATCATCAGTAATCACCTCCCCGACACAAGTCACCAACATCGTCATTGCCGGCGTCCCCGTGACGATCATTGACAGAAAAACCGTCATAATTGAAACCATCACCATAACCTTCACGCCCGATCCCAAACCGACCGGGAACTCGGGGCCAAACAGTATCCCATACAACGCTCCGAGTCCCACGACGACTATCACAGCTTCATCGGGCGAGGTGATCACGGTCGCTCCACAGGCTATAATCGGTCCAAGTATGACTGTCTTCCTCAGTCCCGTTCTCACTTCTTCCCCCGAGTCCTCGCTCCAGTTCGCGTCAGATGGTGATGGTTCACTCCACGCACTCACTTCCAGCCGAGAAAGCGAAAGAGTTCGCGATAGCTCCAACACTAATGAAGTAGCAACGGTCAATCCCACGGCTACTCCTACACAGGACTCTCGGGGCTCTTCGACGCAGGCACCTGTGACGCTAGATCCCCGCAGGAACGACATGTTTAAGATTTGGTTCGTCATGGGTATTGTGATGTTACTCGGGGCAAGATTGCTTTAGGAGCAGATCCTTTTTTTTTATTATTATTATTATTATTTTTTAACTTTTTTGTAAGGTATCTTACTCTATACATACCCCATTTACTCATCCATTTAATCTCTGCTTCAGATGTAACAACCCAGAGTTTGATTTCTTACGGAGAAAGGAATGCAGTCAGCAAATTGCATGACGTTGTCCGACAGCAGCTGGGTTGTCTGGGTCACGTTGCCATTCTTCATTCGAGACTCTCATCAAAGACAAGAAACTTGCGATAGATCTGTCGGATATAAGATGTAAGATCGGGTACACACCGAGATTCTGCGTTGGGGAACAGATTGGGAAGACAGAGAGCATTTATCGAACCAGTAGATTCAAGTCCACTTCGATCGATATAGGTTCATAGATCAACTCAGTCATCGCCACTTGTAAATTGTAAACCCACATGGATTTCTGAAGAGGAACGATTATACAACTTTAGACGGGGACATATGGATGTTTATCCCTTCCTCCTATTCCCCCAAGTTCTCAAAGTCTAAACATATCACCCTTACTTCCTACCCCGTCGAAGATGAACGTATTATCTAGAGGCACATACTGCCTCGTCAACAACTTTAACGCTTCCTGCGCAGCCACGCCTCCGGCTAAAGAAGATATATTGTGCAGTTCTGCTGTGCCTGCACGGCGGACTTCCGCCATGGCTGCCTCGATTCGTTCCCGAGCCTCTTCTGGCTCGAGAACAGAGTCCGGGACGATCTGTGACAATACCCGTGTCCAGTTCTCCGGGATATCTAGCGGTGAAGACGACGGCTTTGGGTCCGCATTTTGATATTCCGAGACGAGCCGATCAAGGACCTTGAGAGCGATAAAGATCTGCACTAGAGGTTCGGGGTGGTTCGCGAGGTTAGCTCGTACGGCATTGATAACGTGCGGATCAGTATTTTCGCCCTGGAAGAAGGGGATATCCCGCCCCTTGATGACTTTAATATGTGCTGCGTTTTTGCAGAAGACTTCAATTTCCTTTCTGGGGACTTGTGTACCCCGGTTCAACTGTGCTTCCGTTGCACGTACAGTAGCCTCTACTTCGGCGGCGTCGACACGTGCTTTGGACTTGTATATGTTCTGTAACCAGATGTAGTCTGCGGACTGGGCTTTCATGTCTGGTAAGGACCCAGGGAGCGGTAAGACGCCATGAGTGTCATAGAACTTTTTAACAGCAAAAGCAATGATCCAAAAATTGTTGGACTCCGGCGTGAGATTGGTACATTGCTCCATGTTAAAGATATCCCGTAAGCCACTGCTTAGGGACCAAGGGTTGATGCTTTTGAGAACTGCCGCGACCGCCTCGTCAAAATTCTCCTCCCCGCCTTCTGGGTTGTTTGTCCTAGCACCTGAGCGGACGAGGTCTCGGAATTCGGACTTTTCTTGGTATGTCTTGGGTAGATTTCCGCCATGCGTTTGCTTCCACTTTTTGAGATAGTAAAGAAGTAAAAGTAGATATGGCACATGTCCATGCTGATGGTCATCTAGGGTATCAAGGTTCTCTATTTTCTTCACCGTCGCAGCCAGTTCGGGCCAGGGATTCGTCAGTCGCAGGTCCTGGGTTGACTCGGGACTTGGATGTGTTTCGACGATAGGAAACACCGAGGGCATTTGAATCGAGACTGCTGCATAGAATCCCACTGAATGCATGTAAATAAGGGGAATCGAAAGCCGTCGAGCTTCCTGTGAGATTGTTCTGAGGGTACACTCTCGTATCGGGCCGGTAACAAGGACGAGTCGAAATTGGGTCAAAAAGTGCGGATTTTGAAGAAGCTCTAATATGGGCTGCAAACAGAGTCAGCACCCGTTACGCTGAGAAACCCCCGAGTTCGAGCTGTCCTATCAATACGCTGGCAAGCAAACAATACCTGGCTAGAAAATTCTCCCCTCACATCCGGATTCAACTCCTGGAGATATTTGCATGTCTCTTGAGCCCTCGACCTGCCTAAGCTCTCTTCGCTCACGAAGAAGTTTACTCCAAGATCCGTGTCTGTCACAACCGCTGGATCGACAATGGTAAAGCCCCCGACGCCTGGCAGGACTAGATTCTTAAGCGTCTCGACACCAATGACACCAGCTACCGGCGCATTATCAGAATCGACAGGGCCATCTGAGTTGACCAAGAGCACACGGGATTGTTCCAACTCCTGCTGGCCACTGGCTGCCCATAGCCGCAGCTGACGATCATACTTTCTCTCTTTTGATGTTGGGCCCGTGAGGGTTGAGGGGAACGAGTCAGTCATCGAGTTTGTTGAGCTTCGTGTCTCCCTCCGGAGACGCAGTGTAGCAGGGCGCCTAAGTCTTTCAGCGGAGGAGTACTGAGATCTGGAGAGATAGGATGGTTCATCAAACGACTTGGCACGGGAACCAACAAGCCTCTAGTAGATTTCAGCCCTGAAAGGTGTGAACGAGGAAGAAGAAAATATGCCTATTGCCTATCATCATTCCGTATATACTACCACTACGTATGCTACAAGACCCCCCGAACGTCGAGGCTCTGACCCCACGCTTGCCTAGTGCTTGCGTTAGTCAGCGTTAGTTCTCAACGGCTGATACCGATCGCTCGAAAACTCCGGGTACTACGAGTATTTAGCAGAAAACGGCAATTAGAATTCGTTGTTCATCACCGGAATACTGGTAGGCTCCAGCCAAAGCGTGGGATATGTGTAGTTCCAATTGTTTATCTAAGCGGACTTCAAGTCGTGCAACCTGTGCATCCTCTCAACTCTCCATCCTCAAGAAGCGATGATGACATAGAGACCTCTTGGTCCGAAGAGGGCCTAACTGATTGTGATTGAACCAATTTTCTGCTGGCCGAAAATAAAAATAAAAATAAAAATGCGACTGATATCAACACCAGCTGTTCGACGTTCCCTGTGAGCTAATCCACTTCCCAGCCCTCGACCCAGTCTTCTTCCCAGAATGGGCGACGACGCGGGGACGGATGATGGGACGTCGGTCAGAACTATTGTTCGAAGATG
>FQSS02000520.1:0-11837 GCA_900128795.2 Malbranchea cinnamomea | reverse complement strand
AAAAAAAAAAAAAAAAAAAAAAAAAAAAAAAAAAAAAAAAAAAAAAAAAAAAAAAAAAAACCATACCAAAGTTCATTCAGAGTCTCCAGAGCAGCGTCAACTTTCCCCTCCCAGCATGCCTTTATCATTGCCTGGACTTTGACGGGATGCGGGCTGTCCACGACACGAAAGACATTATCACCGCTGACAAACCCAAAACCGGCCCACGTACTCTGTAAATTGTTGATCGCCTGTCGCATGTCTCCCTCCGCACTGAACACTAGGGCAGCAATGCCATCGTCTGAGTATTTAACTTTCTCCGCTTCACAAATCTGCATCAGCCTCTTGACGATCTGGGCGTCCGTCAAACGGGAGTATCGCAGAATTGCACATCGGGATTGGAGCGGTTCAATGATCTTGTTGGATTGATTGCAGGCGAATGCGAATCGGGTCGTTGAGGAGTAGATCTCCATCGTACGACGGAGAGCTTGCTGTGCGCCGGAAGTCATACTGCCATCGAGTTCTCCACGTCAGTGACATGCCTAGACCATGCAGATACGAAGTTCCATACCTGTCGGCTTCATCAAGGATCACTATCTTATGACGTCCTGGTGGTAACGTAACTTTTTTCTGCGCGAAGCCCTTTATCCGGTTCCTGACGACATCGATCCCTAGATGTGGCCGTCAGAGCACAGTTTCCGACCTGAAAGTTTGGCAATTGAGAGCAGGACACCTCTTTCATCACTAGCATTGAGTTCCAATACGGCCTCCCTGTATGCATCCCCGAGCATCTGTCTCGCAAGACACAGAATAGACGTGGTCTTGCCGATACCTGGCATCCCGGAAATAATGAGATGCGGCATGTTGCCATCGCGTGCTATGATTTTCAATCGCTCCACCGTCTCGGTATTTCCAACCACATCGTCAAGGAAGACTGGTCGATACTTCTCAACCCTGAATCGGCCTGCGTCAGCCCGTCCCGTTGAAGAGGATTATTATCATCCACAGGCTATCTTTGGCTCACCAGGGCAATTCATAGTCTGGGGGCGCACCGGCAACATTTGAGCTGGCCGCATTGTTGGCGGCAGCCGATGACGGCTCAGCCTGGACCATGTTCAGTTCGGCGTTGTCTCTTGATAGTAGTATGGATGAGTGCTTGATGCGTTTTCCAAGCTAAACTCCAGAGTTCGACGACGCGTTCCGGTCAGACACGCGAAGTTCAATCAAGCCGTTTATCAGCGTCTTATCAATCAAGCTAGACCGCTTTTGGTAAGCTTCCGGGAGGCAAGTTTGATGACATGTTACGCTTCAAATGGACTTGAACACTACAACATTCACTTTTCAATTGACGAGATCCATACTTTTACTATTTCCTTAATTTCTACCTTTGAAGGTACTAGCTACTCTAGCTTGACAATAACGCAGCCTATGAACACAAATGGCCAGAATGAACACCACAAATCCAACGGCGAACGGTTCGGACATTAGAGTCTACTGGCACTCACAGGTTCCGCAGCAGGATCCTCACTTTTCACAGCAAGTAGAGACCAGTTCCTGTTCACCTGTCCCGCACACCAGAGAAAGTCAGTCAATGCTCAGTGAGTCAATGCTGGAGCCTTCCGCCATCAGGTACTAGTAATATTACTAGTTAACTGATTCCAACTTACATCCTCGATGTGATTGTATCCAAATAACTTTGGGGCCATTGCCGGATCCCTCCAAGCCAAGGCGTCACCTTCAGGCGTGGGAACCATCCGCATATTTCGATCACGCTCGTCTTGCCCCGGGCCGTCATGCAGATGATATAGGTACTGCTGTACGTTGCTACGCTGGACAACCATCTTCGTGCGCTTTTTCCGGCATGCTTCGTATACCTTGAGTGCGTGGCACTTCTGTGCGAGAAAATTGCATGTAATTTTGGATTCATTCTTGGGGAGACGGGAAAGACATTCACCCAGCACGACACCGTCTTCAAAAGACATTCCTGCCCTGTAACCATATTAAGGTTAACCATATTAAGGTGAATCTCCATGTTTGGAATGACCACCTTGGGGTGAAACATACAATGAAGCGAGATACGGGAGGGTGGCATGAACAGCATCTCCAAACATCGTCCAAGCCCCCGATGGGTGTGTCCTTGTGAACTGATTTACAGAGTTTCAGCAACTTTTGTATTCTAAACGTGCCTGTCAGCAGAAAGGACAATGAGTGCTTGCAAATTCAACTCGGCAACATATACCTGGGATCCCAGCCCTCGAACGCCGCGCACATCTCTACAACGTTGCCTTCCACGGTATTTGCGCCATCATCCGGAATATCGTCGGGTACGAGAAGTACCATATTAAACTGCTTAACTCCACGAAGAACATAATTCACTGTGGGGATTTTTTTAGCAGGAAGTGACTAATGTAGGACAATTTCTGGAATGGTATCTCACCAGCATGAGCATCAGGACCCAGCCAATAATTCACCTGCGGCTCCTTCACAAACCCCGCCAACTCTGGATCTTTCAACATCTCGGTGGAAAGTAGAAGGCGATACGCTGAATCTCCTGTTTTCACTAGCGGTTCGGGGCGGCCCAAAAGAATTTCAACAAGCTTCAAGAACACACCATCGGCTGCAACTAGCAGATCTCCAGTTATCTGTCTTCCATCGGCAGTGATTGCAGTCGCTTTGGTCCCATCCTCGCTGCTGAGGACGTCAACGATACGGGAATTGCATAGAACCTTCCCGCCAAGCTCCATGGTCTTCTCTAGAAGGACCTGCTGCAATGATGCACGGTGAAAATCCCAATACCAGGTCCCAGGATACTGACACTGCGATTCATAATAGTTCATCGAGGCGATCACTTCTCCATCCTTCCACCGGCGAAAATTGCAACATCGAGGCCTCGTGGCATATTTTGAGAGTCGATCAGCAAGGCCCCAGTGCGTGAGCACACGAGAGCTGTTGAGCAAGATCTGGATGCCCACGCCCACTTCACTGATTCCAGGTGCGCTTTCGAGAACCGTGACATCGTGTCCTGCAAGAAGGCAGCCGATTTCAGCTCCTAAACCGCCGAGCCCTGATCCAACTATGACAATCTGTATTTCAAATTCCAGCTCTTAGCTGCGGAATCCAGGCCCGTAATGAGATATCCGAATCGATGTTCCGAAAGCGATTAGCTGACCTGAAGTCTACGCGGCTCATCCCGGAATTCTTTCTGCTTGACGGAATAGCCAAGAATTTGTGCTATTTACTTAGCACTGCGATAACAGAGAACAAGAATTCTGATCAACAACTAGTCCTGGTCAGCAGTCCTCTGATTCTGTCGAATGGGCATCAACATCTCAAAAACAGGCGATGCTGGAGCCGGACACTCATGGAGCTCGGGGAATTCCTCAAGAAGCTTGGAGGCAGCTTGATAAGCTTGTTCATCTCACGCCAACTTCTGGAGCTCTCCAGACCACCGTTCCCGCCATCAGCCGCTGGACCCGAGTAGCAAGACGAACTCCATTCTCCGGATGTAGATCTGCCCTGGGCAGGACAAAGATGGATGTTCCTAAAGCGGAGAGACGGCTATATTGTGAACTGTTGCGGCGTCATTCGGAATCCTGAATGGTCCATGGGCCATCTTTTGTTTCTCTAAGTGTTGAAGGTCACTGCACGTTGAATCTTCCGAGTACACACCATTCTGATCCGCAGTTACGACCAGGCGGTCCATATCACACCAATAATGAGATAGAATGGGCCAAATTTTCTGCTTCCACACGAGACATAGCAAAAGATCCAACCCTTCCGACTTAGTAGAGTGGTGACACTCAGGAGTGGGAGGGCCAAAACGTTGAGCTTTAGAAAATGTTTATCTCAACTCGTAATTATCACCCCGGCTTTTGAAACATGTTAAATTACAGACTGTATGATAATTCGTAAGATCAATACGTAGTACACTACAATTCGTAACGGATGTACCCGCTGGATAGCAGGTGATGACATCATGCCGTGAGCAATAAAAGACACGATCAAACCCCGCATGAACACCATGAAAGGATGATTTGCAACTTATCCATGGATTACAGAAACGATAAGTTAACAGAGTTAAGATCTGATTAATCAGCTTCCTATGTAACTACGTTAGTTAACTACAAACTACTTTGTCAAGGGCTTGGTCTTCAGAATCTCCCCGCGTGGGGCTGGCATCCTGGCTCCCTCCGGAGGGCGGTTCTTCCTCTTGAAGTCATCGGCCATTTGTTCGAAGGTGACCCATTCGACACCTTCATGTTTGTTGATATGCTCAATGATACTAGAAATTTACGAGCAACAAGTTAGTTTTGGCTGTGAAAGGGTAGAGTTCTGACCAGGGACGATACACGCACCGTTCATGCATAAGGAGGACATGAGGACGCCCAGACACATCTGGGTGGATTGTCATGGGAAAGACGAACTCGTCGTACTCGCGATAGAAGTAATCAAAGTGGTCCTATGACCAATCAGTATAAAGTAAAGGGATTAGCACAAACAGCCCATACCTTCCAGATATCTTCGATATCGCGTGGATTAACCCATCCGTGACTGTTCGGCGAATTCTTGATGAACATCATCGGCGGCAAGTCGTCAATATACCAATTGCCGGGAATTTCCACGAGCCCCGTTTCCTGCCCCTTTACTAAGGGCTTCATCCATTCCTCGGCCTTCTTCGAGTAGTCGATTTTGGTCCAAGAGTCACCAGTCCGCAGCCAGTACATCTGACAATCATGGTGCGCCATTGAATGGTCATATTCGATGCCATAGCTGAGCAGTAATTCTGCTCCTTCCTTGCTAGTCTCCCACCACGGTGCAACCGTTCCGCGGGGCGGTTTTCCGCAAAATTCAGTGAGCAGGCGGTAGGTTTTGTCCAGGACATCTCGCTGCTGCTCGAGGGTCATGTCACTTGGATTTTCATGTGAGTAGCCATGAAGACCAATCTCATGGCCCGCATCGCGCACCATTGCGCATTCCTCGGGGAAAGTCTCCAGAGAGTGGCCTGGGATGAACCAGGTTGCCTTTATGTTGTACTTGTCGAAGAGTTTGAGAAGTCGTCGGGTTCCAACGGTGCCTGCGAAGATGCCTGGTCACAAAGTGAGCAATAGATGATTCTTTTTACTCGCTTTGCATTCTAATTCAGAGCGTGTGTACCTCGACTGATATCGTTCGCACTGTCCTCTCCCCCATAAGACCCCAACCATCCAGCGACAGCATCAATATCCACACCGTAGCCGACAAGGACACGCTTCTTTCCCATATTTCTAGCTTTTTTCTCCTGTATCTTTAATAAAAATGAAAGGCTTTAGTACAGAAAAGAAGCAGTTGATCAGACAGTTGAGCTTAAACATCCAACCCTCTCTCTAGTGAAGGAAGAGCAATGAGGGGTTCCAAGAGGCAGGGAAGTTGAGAATGCAATGTTCTTATCAGCGACTAGTGGGCACGAGGATTTCCTTTTCCCAAGATTGCTTGCCGAAAAAAGATGCCGATCACAGCAACTATCTCATCATTGTTTTCATGTTGTATGCTTCATTAGAACTCTATCGGTTATCGGAAGATGGGGCTTGCTCGGAGCCCCTCACTGCTCTCTTCGTGGGTGGGGTTTGTGACGCGGGAGGTGTGAGGAGTTGGTCCCAAGGGCGCGGGCGGGGGGGAGAGGGGGGGGAGGGGTTGGATACCGGGCCAACTAGAATAACGGTACCCAGATCAGGAATTAGGGCGCAACGGTAGGGCTGTGGTCTTCCAACAGTGGGGGGCTCGAATGTGATGCACAGTATCATGGACATCTCCAGTATGCGCCGTTACAGGTCGGGACCTCAGTTGGAGGGCCATCGAGCCTGGACCTGTTTAATTTTATTTTTTTTAATCTTATTTTATTTTATTTTTTTTTTTGCTGGCAGTTTGCTCTATTCGTCCAAGTTGTTTCTTCAAGCTCTCTAACTTGATACTACATGTATGTAGTACTCTAGTAGTGCTTCCTGCCACCGTCTACAACTAGTAGGAGAATACGACTATCGGAACTGTATGAGGTTTCTCCTCTGGCCAGTTTTGCGTTAAAGTGATTTATTTAGTCACGTCGGCACAAGGTCAATTGCATTTCTGATTCAAAGATGTCAAGAGTAAGCTGCTCGGACTGCCGACTCAGTACTTCCTCCACTTGGAGTCAACTGGAGTTTAACTGCCATGATAGTTCTCGCTGAAAGGGCGGACAGCACTAGTCACAGGAAGTGCCCGTGGATGCGGACTTGCATTCGCGGAAGGCCTTGGGGAAGCTGGTGCAGACGTCGCGGTTTTTGACGTTATTGATCCTAATCCTGCTTTTCATGAGATCTCGAAGAAATACGGCGTCAGAAGACGAATTCATAGCGTGTAATCTACTAACGTTTCATGTTGCCTTTGAGAGTTGACGTGAGCTCCGAATCCTCCCTTAAAACTGGCTTTGCCCAGTTCAGTTCGGACTTCAACAATGCTCTCGATTTTTGCGTTCCCTGCGCCGGCATAAACCGCCACGTTCCCTTCCTCGAATACGACTATGCCACTCATGAGGAGCTCCTGAGAACAAATGTAATGGGAGTGTTCTTTACCGCACAGCATGCAGCGAAGCAGATGATTGCGAATGGCACCAAGTGTGGTAGCATCGTATTGGTAGCGAGTATCGCCAGCCACATGGCGATCAGGAGTCAGCTAAGTTAGGCATATTGTGCGTCGAAGGGTGCTGTGGGAGCAATGACTCCGGCTATTGCAAAGGAGTTGGTGCCTTATGTACGTCAAGCACCTTGGGAGGGATGAAAGATCATATTGCTAAACGTCTTCGCAGGGTATTAGGGTAAACTCGATGTCTCCGGGATATGTTCGAACTGAGATGACAGCGGCAGTAAGTTGTCATTCTACACCAAGTAGACTACTACTACATTTGAAACATTATTAGTACTAATAAAAGTGTCGCATAGTTCTCGCATTTGACCAAAGAATGGGAACATGATATTATGAACGGGAGATTAGCTGAGCCGGAAGACATTCGAGGCGTATGCGTGTTTCGTGCGAGTGATGCAAGTTCCTACATGACTGGGCAAGACATTCTTGTCGATGGTGGTGTGACAAAGTGGTAGTCTAAATCGAGAGTATCGGTTTCTTAAGTGTGTAACGGCGCCTGTATTTGATGTCTTTGGACACTTCGAAAGCCAGCGCAAATATTACCGCCGTAAAAGGGAATCTAGCTAGACCAAACCAGCCATCAGCGACCTGGCGTGATCCCAAAGCAGTAGTATTATTCTCCTAGTTTGGCTGTCTTAAGATCTTTTCAAATACAAGTGCGGCGCCCAAAACTTTCTCTTCCTCCAATTTCCTCCCGATGATCTGGAGGTTAACGGGATGACCTGCCATAACGTCGAGATCGTATAGTCCCCAGTTCCATCTATCGAGTTCATTTCGTGGTTCATATGGTTCCTGAGGCAGCTTATCCAAGTTCCTATCCACAGTGGTAACAGGGAAGGTAATTGCCGAATAATCGAGTATGTTCCAAACTTTGGTATATCCCACCCACCTGCAGCTTTTGTGCGGGACAGACGTATGTGGCATCGTGGGCGCAAGGATAATATCAACAACTCTACCCGATGATGGGGACTTTGCGTTGTTCCAGTTATCCAAGTACCGTTTCTGAGCTGCCATTTTCCTCTTGTTCAGCTGCCAGTATTCGTATACCGAAATAGCCTTTCCTCTGTTCACGAGCGCTTCGACGTGAGGCAGAAACGGTTCTCCTGCAGCATTGACATCACGCTTGATATCCTCCCCTCCGTCAACGGTGTAGAATTTGTCCATAATTTCAATCAATTCAGCATGTCCATCCGTGTTCCACGGAACAACTTCGTGTCCTGCCGCTTTGAGTTGTTCCGATAACTGCAGTAGTGCGCGCTGAATCGGCGGATGGACCTTGACAACACCGTCATCAACGATAAGGCCGACCACGAGGGATCGAGATTGGATTTCATGAAACATATCGTCTCTCCATGGCAGAGGAACGCATCTTGGATCCAATTTCCAGGGCTGCGAGTTTACAAGATGACGCATTATATATATGAGTGAAGATAGATCTCGCGTCATGGGTCCGACCGACGACGGAACATGTTCTTGACCCTCTGTTGATACGGGCGTGCCGTGGTAGGGGAGACGGGCACTCTGTATGTGAAAATGTGAGTATATCCTCCATCAGGAAAAAGGCGAAAAAAATGACAGATGACTATATGCATACGCTTGGCTTTAGCCCGTAAAGACCCATCATATGCTGAGGAATCCTAATACTGCCACCAATGTCTGTACCAAACCCAAGGATAGAGCCACGAAGCGCAAGCAGGACGGATTCGCCTCCAGTTGATCCTCCGGGTGTCAAATTCTTGTTCCTCGGATTGACAGTAAGTCCAAAAAGTGGGTTTTCAGTTTCGCACCACTGGAGGTGAGTGAGCAGGTTGGACTTAGTTGACAAGGAACGGACTATGAAACTGGCATACCAGTATGCTCTGTGGAAGATTCGTCTTCGCTAGGATAATTGCGCCCATACTCTTCAATATCTGAACGAGCACTGCGTCTTCAGTGGCTGGCTTAAATGCTCGTCCAACGTATCCCAGCGTACTGTCATACCCGTTCACATTGAACTGGTCCTTTAACGTAACAGGCACTCCATGCAGAGGTCCTTGCAGTCTGCCGGTCTCCTTGAACAGTTTATCAAGCCTTTCGGCCTGGGCCAGAGCGTCTTCAAAGAGCACTTCCGTGATAGCATTTGTCTAAAACGATTCACCTTCAATTTAGCCTCGCAACCATAATGAGCTCGAGCATCTTTTCACGATTTCTCACTAACCAGCTGATTGGCAATAGTTGCTCTACGATGCGAATCGACGTCAGTAAGTATATATGTATATTTCGAGTGACGAACGTTTGTAATATTCTTTAAGCATGTCAGACCTCTTGATATAAGCCAATGTCACATCCTTAGCCGAGAATTTTCCCTCCTTCATGCCTTGATGCAGCAGCTCAACACTGTCAATGTCTGTAATATCTTGCGCGCGCTGCGGTTCGATGCGAGACCTTTCGAAAACATTGTCGACGCATTCTGGCCTGGAGCGTACATCATCCTCTGACAGTTGATAAGGACTTAGGGCTTTCTCCCTTATCTGTCTCTTCTGAATCACAATGTCCATCCATTTTGGCCGAGTGTGGATTTGTTCCATCGTGCCAGAAACTTCGAGTTTGTTGACCAATTTGCACTGTCCGTCCTGGCTTGGTCTGAACTGGAAGAGCTCACTCTTCTTGGTGCCCCGCGGTTTTGCATGTTGTGTTTTCTTTTTCCGTTTCAAACTCAGCTCTCGGCTTATCGAGGCTATCGGCTCTTTGTCCGAATCTTCGGCGTTGAACAGAATGCCGAAACACTGATCATGAAGCAGATACGGAGTAGTTAAGGTTGGCAACCACTAAGTCGCATCACGTGATACCCCGCATTTGATATCGATTACTCCGTCATTACAAGCGTGTAACAATGTCGGTGCCGTTCCGTACTTTCACCCTCATCCGAAGTTTCAAGGACGACCAAAAGTGGGGGAGCTCTCCTGCGACGTGCAAACATCATCCCTCCACACATCACAGATTCAATTTTTGAGCTGGAACAAGTACACATCCGTTCTGTTGCCCCTCCCGATACCGTGATCTTGGAAAACCAAATGGACCACGCGTGGCTGGGTTTTGGGCCAGAGAAGGAGAACGATTCTGCGAGCGGACATATGGCCAAATGGAATGATCCGCGAGTGGGCAGGATCACGATGTGCGCTCGCACCGATTGGCTGATGATTTTGCCTAAGAATTTGGTCGCTGCTCTTTGGGTTTGATGTGCTATCCATTCTCTACTACTAGTATATAATCGTATTGTCCAAGGCCTTGAGCTTTGACTATGAAGAGGACACATTCTGAAGCCCGTTTGGATTATTCAACCATGGGGCCTAAACACGAATGGAGAAGGATTTTTTGATAATCACGCTTCTGCCAACTTACGGGGCTGCACTACGGTCGTCGTGGTGGGTGCCGGACCGTCTGAATTGATGTTGGCGTACGCTACACATGGCCATTCGCATTTCTTTCGCGCAAACTAGAGGCGTGACTACCGTGTTTATACTGATGAGTGGAAGGTAGATCTAATCTCGCGTGGTATGGTGTTTCCACGACCATCTGGATGACAGACCGGACAAAACATCCACCGGGAAGGCCGACGGGTTGCAACCAAAGACCATTGAGACCTTCAAGCAACTTCGACTCGCAGATGATCTGCTCAAGAGAGGTGTAAAAGTTTACGATATCTCCTTTTTGGTAAATATCACAACTGCACACCTCTCAATCCCGTAAACTGCAGTGACTGACGCTTGACATGTAGGAATCCACCGCAGGAAAGCCACTCAGACGCACCGGACGGCAGATCCATTATCCGGACCATGTTGGGACGTCCAAATCCGTACATCCTACTTGCCCACGAGGGTATGGTAGAAAATGTACTCCCCAAGGACATGGAAGAACGCGGTGTTGCTGTTTGCCGCAATAGTCCATTTGTTGCATGTTCTAAGTCCATGGAAGATGGGAAAATTGAAATCGTTTGCGGAACAAATAAACTACACACTCTGCGCGCAGGCTACCTTGTGGGATGTGATGGTGCGCGCTCAAGAGTCCGAGGTTTCATAACCAATGCGACTTATGCCAACCCCGTCGACATCCAGCTCAATTTTCCGATGCTCAGCCAATTCCGGATCTACATCTTCCTCCCTTGTCTCCAAACTGGAGCCCATTTTCTCAACGCCCTTTGCAGCAACATCCAGGACTCATCATCGTTCCTTTCGCGCGCGACCATCCGCGCAAATGCGTCATATACCGCACAGCCGCCTCCTCCATCACCCTTTGGCGAGTTTACCCAGCACCAGCGATACACCTCTGTCAGCAAACTGTTCACATACGCTCTAGTCACCCGGACAGCGAAAGCAGACGCAGAAATAGACGCTCTGCCGCCCCTGCTACAGGCTAGTCGGTGGACGTTCTATCTGGACGATGCCAAATGCGGCGAAGGAGCTGAAGGTGGTTGTACGGAGAAGTGGCTTGGCACTGTCGCACGAGATCAAGCTGTTATCGCTAATGTCAGACCTGACGGCTATGTTGGGAATATAGGACGCTGGGAGGGTATTGGCGATGTGTCAAGGGGAACGTCATTGGGTCGGCAGGCTGCAGAGTGGTTGGACGAGTATTATCAGAAATTTCTCATGGCATGAAGCAGTACATCATAAGCTACTACGATACAAAAGGTCCAGGTGCATGGAAACTTCAGTATGCAAATGACTGTTTTCGATAACACATGCCGTCCCCTCAATCACGGTAAATTGTTGGTCCGTGGCCCAGTCACATCGCCGCATGCCATGTCCTGGAATAAGATACGAGTTAAGCTGTCGAGGGAATTTCGACTTTGTACCACTCGTCGATCCACAAGCTTGAAGGATACATCAATAACTACAACAAGACGCCATTGCAAGTGGGAGGAGTAACAATACACAAAGCTGACGGATTTCGTGGCAACTGAATTTTCTCCTCAAAATTGTCCTTCTGATGGCTGGTTTCAACTTGCCATACCCGGATTTATCACACACACCAATGTGCGCAGTAATGTTGTAGGGAATACATTTGCCATTGAGTTCATCTCAGATTTCATGCTTAGCACTTTCTTCCCATTCAGCGTCAGCTTGGATCCGTGACAGTCTTGACCTTCAGAGGCGGGTTTGCGGTTTTTTTTTTTTTTTTTTTTTTTTTTTTTTTTTTTTTTTTTTTTTTTTTTTTTTTTTTTT
>FQSS02000721.1:20957-40766 GCA_900128795.2 Malbranchea cinnamomea | reverse complement strand
GCTTTCATTTGAGATACCACATCTTCTGTGAGTGTACTGCGCTGTTAGACGATATTATTCGCACTTAATGATATATCCGCCTGATGTTGACACTACATCGTCGTCCATGATAAGAAATCGAAGAAACGGATTAAGCTAAAGGGATGACGGAGCCCTTACGAATGAAAACAATTATTGCACCCTGTTGTCATAATTTCTTCCCGTATGTTGGTGTCAGGTCTTCGATCACTCTCGACGAGCCTACTCTGTATGTGTCGCCGGTTGGGTCCAAAACAAATAAATCAGGATAAGTAGAAGGATTGGAGAACCAAAGGTAGTCTCTCTTTCCTGGAACCAGTGGGGCATTTACCTCGGAGGCGCATCAAAACAATCGCAAAGGAGGATTTGGCTCATTCATTCTCTGCCAGAATGTTTTCCCCGCAGGGCAATCACATGACTCGGACATTTATGATATAAACCGCACTGCAACAATCGACTCCCCAAGGTATGTTGTGCACAGTCTAGTATTTCAAAAACTGGCATGATTCGCTTGTTCAATCTCAACGCTTACACAAGGCTTAATTTTCATGCGTGGGATGACATTTGCAGATGTTAAAGGATCTCGGCCCCGGCGGTTGCAGTTGGAAATGTTCCACTGATGCCTTGCCTGGGCGCCCAATGGACATGGCTCTCTGGACCTCTTTTCGTTTTCCACCATCCATCGCAGGCAAGGGAAAGAACTTGAAGACCCTTGTCAAGCTCCGGCGCGTACTGCTACTTGCGCGGAACCATCCGATTTGTACTGTTTCTTTTCTGAATCGCCCGGTGTATGACTATCAATAAGAGCCACGTTTTTACCGCTCAGGCTGCTCTAGGCGGTTGTGGGCATGGCTATGTTGCGAGGGTAAACTCCCCTCTGCACGTCACAAAAGACTTTTGCAGCTGGAACGGCAATGCATGAGCCACCGCTCCAAACAGTATTCTTCTTTTAGAGCATCCTTTCTTTAAGGTTTCTCCCATTTCTTTCACTTATTATTTTTGATTTTCCAATCGGCTTTGTGTCTTTGTTTGACTTATCTGCGTATGCGACGTTCAGTGCAGAACGTGCATGCCGCATTCAAGAGTGTTCCTTTGTCTCTTGGAGACTCAAGCTGCTCATTGACCATTTAGACACTGGGCCGTTCGTTCATTGTGGCAGTATCTTTCTTCCAATTGTTGGTTTTCGACCCCAACGCACACGAGTTTCCTTTCCAGTCGCAGCTGCTACTTCGCGGCCTTTGTTGATTCGAAACCGTTATTCTTGCGCTGGCATATACCAAGTCGGCCGTTATTTCACTATCAACGAATTCCACGTGTGAGGCCGAGTTTCTGGAAGGTTATCGCAAGTTTTGCTCATCGAGCCCATGGGAGGACTACGCCGCGACATTCCCAAAGCGGTTCAGGAAGCAGTGCCGCTCTGTGCCCTCGATTGTCTGGAAAGATTTATATGGTCTAATTTCCCATCTCCTACTTGCCTTGCTCGCGGGGATATTGATTGCATTTGCACACAAAGATCGAGCACTGGGTTGACTCTTGGAGAAGCTGCAGTTCAGTGCTTACTTTCCACATGCGTCCAAGTTGATGACGCGGATCTTCACGTCTACAACATTTGCTCAGGGATTGCGAACGCCTTTCCAAATACCCACTCTGCCCTTACTGTTACAGTCATGATTACCCCAAATATTTCCAAGACCCCGATTCCTGTCTCGACATCCTCATCACCCACCGCTCATTCTACTTCCTCCATTTCCTCCCACTCCATACCAACCACGGAAGGCATTGCGACTTCACAAACGATCGCAACATCCATGGTGAGCACGCTGCCAGCACGCTCAGTACGTTCAACAGCCGAAGCATCAGTTTCTACTGGCACTCCTTCACAATTGCCGTCTTTTACCACCAAACCAACGGTGTCCCTAGAACGAGGCCAAATTATCGGCCTCTCTGTTGGAGGAGCTGCGGTTGGTGCTCTTCTCCTTGGGCTTGTGATTTTTTTTCTCACACGCAGGAGAAGATACAATCAGCATGAAAGAGAAGAGAGTCACCATTTTGAAATAGGAGGCACAATGGCTGAGCCCAAAAAGTCAGTTATAGTAACAACTTCTCTGGTGGACACTGGTCCTCGTACGCCCATTGGAGCATACAATCGACCGATTGTTGATCAATTACCGCCACTGCCCAAAGTTCATATTTCCAAGACTCAAAATTCGTCACCTGGTGCCAACGGACATAGACGGCAATTCAGTGCCGATGATACAAGTTCTGTCAGGAGTCCTCTTACCCCCATATCTCAAACATCGTCCTCACATCTTCTACCCCAAAGCTCCCAGAATACAGATGGCGCCCTATCGAACCCAGCCATTGGGCTCAAGGAGCGACAGAGTGACACCGAAAGGAACGATTTTGAAGAAGACTTGAGACCACGGCAGTCACTCCGTTGGGAGCAGAGTATGGTACCTGGCACCACAATCCCATACAGCAACGCTCCTATGGATACTTCACGTCTATCACCATCGCAAGATTCTTTCAAGTGGTCAAGGAGCCCTGATGGTACTAGCGGAAGATCGCCGCAGTGCGGGCGGTATCTGTCACCTTGCCACACTCCATTATACAGTGTGCCTGCATCTAGTTTGTGCTCGCATGCGGAATCCCCGAAGAAGTCACTTGACGGTTGTGAACACGAAAGTCAGACTTCCGGCATACAACAGCCCAGCTGCACACACTGTTGTTCACACTCTTCAGACGATGGCCGCTTGGCGTTTTCGAACGTTCCCTTTCGCACCCAGAGGTCTTACTCCCTGGACTCTGCCTCCATAACGAGCTTCGAAACTGCAGGTTCAGACGCCGAGAGAGAACAACAGTGTACACAAGTATTACCAAACTTAAGTCCTATCAAAGAAACCCCATCTCCTGATCTGTTTCAGGAGGGCCTTTTCGGATCAAAGCATGGGCCCACACCTACAACAGCAGTTGGGAAGAGTGGTGACCTCAGGACCCATATCCGCCCTGTGGTGAATCACTCCATACCGTTGCTCAGGGGAATGCACTCTCGATCAATTAAGCGTTCTCAGAACAGCAATCTTCTCGTCAAACGTCGTGGCGAATCGTTTGCAGGACAGATGGAGAATGGCATTGCTGTTTCTTCCGCGTGCCCTCCATCCACCCAAGCGCCCAAGTGCGGTTTACCCAGCAATCCACGCTCAGCTACCAGGCCACAGCCACATTGGGAGCGACAAGTCCAACTTCTCCGTGACGACCAATGGCTAAGTAGCGCACCGTCTCCTGGGCCGCGCAGAATGACTCCTACCCGAGACGGAGCTAACTTGGTCTTGCATTTTGATTGACTACATAAAGATAGCAATTCCGACCGCCGTTTGTCCTCCACATGTCATGACAATGTTGTCTCCCTTTTCTTTTTCCACGTCATCCCTCGTTGTATCATTCCCCAACCCCCACTTTGTATATGACTTCCTTCAATTCTTTTTCTGCCAATTCGAATCTATATATTGTATAAGACACTTGTTTTTTGTCTATAGAATTCTTCTTTGTATGATGTGGCGTTATTCTTTGTATGTACAATTGTCAATGAATGTTCAGACTTCATATTACCTGAGTGGGTTATGGATTCATTTCTGATTCAATTATGCGTTGGAATGCCTGTGGTATCAATGCAAATACAGGCATATATGCCAGTATAAGCATGAACGAAAGTTGGTATTTATCAGTGTAAGGACGGGTGGGAACCATCCGGTTTGAATCCGAAGTTGAATGAGGCCAAACAGCAGTAGTACTACATACTTCTGGGACTTCGAGTTAAGAATTTGAACAAACCGTGAAATCCTATGCAAAATGCTCAATCCTAGCACCAGTATTGAATTGTAGTATAATAATTGAACACTGAATCTGAGTTGTGAAGCTTCAGGAACGAACTACGTTGGCAGTTCTAACTGCGCAGCACTAGGTTAGTACCTCTCTTTCTTCCACGCGGGATCTCCCTTAAGTATGACTCAGGAATAGTCCGATTTGGACGGGTTACTAGTAGGTGTGTAGCTGTCACTTCAAAAACACCCTCTTCCATGTGCCTCTAATATTCGAATAGAATTGCAGGTTGAATGTATTCTTTGTTGAAGGAAGCCCAAAATGCCAGAGCCGGGCCGCTTTACCGAGACACCAAGCATCCGAGATAATTCCTCAGAAAAGACGAATCCACGAGTTTGGTTCAATGGTTCCAGACATCGCAGCGGTTCAGCTTCATCGTAGAATCCTTCAGACCGGACAGTCATCCTTGGGCCTCTGAGCACGAAGCATACAGACGATCTTTTCGAGTGTGTGGGCGGACTAGACAACGCTGCACTATGGGACTATATGCCCGCAGGCCCATTTTCCGAGAAATCCGCCTTCAGAGAACTCATATCGCACAAGGCCCAATCTGAAGATTCCATCTTTTTTACCATAATGTAACGAGGGGCGTCACAGAGAATGGTGGGATTCTTCGGTCTTTTGCGAATCGATATCCTCAACCGCGTTATTGAAGTTGGTTGGGTTTTGTTCTCGCCCTTGCCCCAGCGCACCAACACCGCTACGGAGGCAATGTACGGAGTATCTTGCGGCTAAATCGGTGTTTGAGGATTTGCATTTCTGCCGGTATGAGTGGAAATGTCATGCTCTGAATGCAGCGTCGAGGAGGGCTGGAGAGCGGCAGGGGTTCGTGTTTGAGGGCGTGTTTAGGCAGCACATGATTGTCAAGGGGCGGAATAGGGATACGGCATGGTTTTCTCTGCTTGACACAGAGTGGGAGCAAGTCAAGAAGGGTTCTGAGAGATGGCTTGACCCGATTAATTTTGACGAAGAGGGGAAGCAGAAGAAGAGCCTTGCTTCACTGCGACACGAGTTGGATAGCTAGTAGCAGATGCTTGAACTGGTAAACAGCAGCCCTTGTGCTGCATCCTGGATCCAATTATTCGTCCTGGCCTGATCCACTAGTCGTCAACCCGCCTCGAGCGCCACGGGTGCATGATACTTTGTCACTGTAGTAGCTTTTTCAGGGGATCACACCTAGCCGTGAACGTAGCAGAGACGAAGAATGGGGTCTTGGGGGGGGTGAGATCCCCATGGACTATGTTCTAATGACTAGCACCTCCAACCCTGTCAGTATTCAACCAATGCACAGATTTACCTGCACAAACCCGAGGTTGGGTTACATCTCAACGCACTGCCAGAGACACGGTGTCGTTCGCGGAGAGATTGGGGGAACAGGCTCTATTTTGCCTGGACAACACAGTATGTTCAAGTTTGATAAGATCCAAGAGTGGTATGTATGTACTGTGTCGAATCCATGCTGCTGTACTACTAGACCCAGAGTTAAATTTGGGTATATCCTGCGATCCATCAAAGGGCTTCTTGTGGTACGGAAGGCCTCAAAGTTCGCTGAATGTACCATCTTTTGAGGCCAAATATAATCCAACGGTGAAGATTGTATTCCATAGAATCCATGCCAATATCAAATCCCTTGATTAACAATAGTAACTTCTGAGCACGTTCTGGCGCGACTCACGGAGAACCTTCAGATGTCGTGTAGAATACGAGTATGTTACCACAGAGAAGTCCCAAGAGACAAACATGATGGACCGTAGATACGAGTTTCTTTTGATATTTCGCGCGAAGAACAAAATTGTCTCCCGTCAATGCTAGCCCTTCTTAGAGACGTCGCAGCAATGCTTTGCAGATCCTCCGCGGGGTCAGAATTCCAAGCAGGGTACTTCTTGAGAGCCGTATAGGACGGGATGAAAAGATAAAAGGACGTCAAATGTCCTCGCAAACGAGAGATCATTGTCACTGAAATTCGTCCGAAAATCTGATCACAGCAATACTCGGAAATCACGAAAGTTCAGTTGCCGTCAAATAACAACCCATCAAGATATAAACCATCATGAAAGTCTTGAATATTGTTGTCCTTCTCGTGGGACTTGCCCTGGCAGTCCCAAACCCAGAAGCTGGAGTGAGTCTTGTAAGTTATTCTTCTATTCTGATTATTCAAAAGAACTTACTCATGCAGACACCCGCTTCTAATGGCCATTGCATTTACAGGAGAAGAAAGTTTGCACAAAGAGTAAGCCAAACAGAGACATTAAAGTCACTGCTGCACCGGTGGACTAACGCAAGTTATTCAGTCACATGCATTGAGAGTTGCTGCAAGAGTGCAGGGTGTAATGGATATCTGCACTGCGGAAATTCCTACGTATGTGCCACAATGTCCTGTTTCTCTCCTCCATTCTTTTGGCTGCCGGTTCTCATCAACGCTCTGGGAACTGGATGCCCCTGAGTCTGACCAGCAAGATATCTTCAAGAATGATCCTGACTTCAAAAAAAAAGTGCTCCAGTGGTGGCTGTGTCTGCGACTGCCGCTATGGGTAGGCTACGCTCATGGGGGTCGACGCTTGGCAGGTGCTACATGAGGAGTGTTAGGTCAATCCTCAAACCCCCAGCCTTTGATCAATTGATGGCAGAGTTGCTTGCAGGAATAGTTGTTAGCTACAAAGTACTGGTGCAGATACCATAGGAAGATAGTAGTCTGGCAGGGCCTACCCGGATGCTTGAAGCCCCGTACAATAATGGCACACGAGTTTCAAGAGCACTCATCACTCAGGCTAGTAATATCTCCCTGCACGTAAATAGGTCACATTGACATTTGAATTCTAGGAGAAAGACACTGTCTTCCAGGTGCAATCCATGATTAGAGCGGATGACACGGTCAATTGGACCAGTGATTGAAGTTGAAACACGACTTCGGACCACTACCCCGAAGGGAAAAATGTTGTTCCGTCTGAAAGCACCCACAGTTTACGAACAGCAGCACAAATTCACTCACGGGTCATGGTCTTGAATTCCAACATCTTTCCTATTCACTTTCCCTAATTTCAGGTCTATAAAGTAGGGAATATTTAGTGGAAACAACCAGGCATCAACCCATCTAATTTCATGCCCATAAAAATGCACCTGACAAATGAAACAGAACTTTGCCGAACCCAGCAGCTTGGTCCTGTTGAAACCCTGAATGGGAAAAATCGATTTGGTGACAGCCAAGGGGGGAAAATAGTTTTATAGTCCTTTCAAGAGGGATGCAACGAATGCCAGAGAAAACCGAAAGAAAAGAGACGGACAATTGGGAATCACAAATCAGCAGCAGAAGGGAAAGTGAAGATCAAAACAAGAAGACAGCGGGTGCTCAGTTGAATGTCATGACTGCGTGAAAGAAGCCACCGAAAAATGAAGGGAAAAACAGCCATGGAGCGAACTTTTGGGTGGAGTTCACAAGAATTATGACGACTCATCACTACCGCTATCGCTGTCAATCTCATTCGTTGCTTGGCTCAGAGCCTTTCGGTGTTCTCTGTGCATGACGTATTTCACGGCAGCAAGAACATCGTCGACTATCTTTTTCGGCTGAAATCGCGGAACAGTACCTTCTTGAAACACACCCGTCTTTACGAGAATGGAGTACCATGTGGTATCACTTAATGGAGACTCGTTGAACTCGTTTGTTCCACGAATATCCGACTCGGGTGTGTCTCCAACGAAATACACCGTTTGTGGAGGTGAGTTGATGCCGTGAGTGTCTTTACGCCATTGCCGCAGAAGCCTGGTGGCGAACTGAAATGTGCCGAGCTGTGGCTTGCCAAAGGCGATGGTATGAAGCTCCTTGCCTGTGACTGCTTTAAAGAGTGCCTCCGTAGAAGCACGAAGGGCGCCCATACCAATCCGCGTATGCTCGTGGGAGGTGGACCAGACGATGTCATTATGGGAGAAATAGATCGGCGGACCTTCGTCAAATGTCTCCGACCGCGTGTTAAGACGACCGCCTTTGGACATAGCCAAGTCCAGAATGATCTGCTGATCGCCAGCCCAGTCGCGGCTGTCTGCGAACACGAAAACGGCTTCAATGTTTATTTTTGAGAAATCTCGGTCTCGGGAATTGCGGTACTCTTCTTCGGTAAGTTTCCGGAACGGAGTGGTATCTTGGTTATACTTGATAATATCTCCTGGTGTCACGACGTCCTTGAATCCGTAGCGTTCAGCAACATGCCTGCATTTCTCTCCCTCTCCCCCGACGACCAGCACGGTGTGGTATTTTTCCACCATCTCTCTCATGGGCGTGTGACCGCATATGAATTGGCCCGGCGAGACTTCTAGCTCAAGCTGTCGACTCAAGTCTAAGCACCTTTCCTCCTCAGTCTTACCGCCACCGTTCGTCACAAAGATATATGGCCTAGTTCGCGTTTCAATCATCAGCATCATCTCAATGAAACAACGTTACGGACAGAAAATTGGAGACTCACACTTTGACACCATACTCATTTTGGCCATTAAGGACTTTCAAAGCGTCCACAGCTGCGGGAATAGCCTTTCCACCACGGACCAGCACACCGTCAATGTCGAAGGCAAATGCGTACTTATCGGTTGTCGTTACACCCTCCACAGCGCCCGGAGATCCAGCTCTAGGTGTGACTTCTGTAGGTGTCATCGACTCTTCCAGCGTTGTTCTGGCAATACCCATCGCCTTTGCAGTTTCATATGCGTCACTAGCTGCCATCAGGTGCTTGGGAGGGACCAGGACGCTTGGTCCTCCAACCATATCCGCGCGGGTCGCATCGACGCTGGACAAACGCCGGACGCGTCCATCGTAGTGGCCTACTGTTTCCATCCTGGCTGATGTTTAGATTGGAAACTTGAGTTTGGCGCAAGAGAGAAGGAGCGGGCGGGGTTTTGGGCCTTGAGAAACCTCCTCTGCAATTTCTCCTTGATGAGGATTTCACGGAGGCAAGAATACCCAGAATCGAGGTCACGTCGCCCGGAAGGCCTTCAGATAGACAATCTATCCTAGCCCAACGAGCTGTAGATGGATATTTGTGGAGACGGATAGATTGGTATCCGTCGTGGAGTAGTGTGGATGGGAAAGTGGAGCCCAATGTTTGGAAAAGGAAGAAGAATATTATTGCAGGCAGTGCTTGAAGACAGCAAAACCATTCTGGAAGAAGACCTAAGATAGGCCTATATATATGTTTTGATATCCAAGGGTTGCTGTCGGAATTCACCATACTTGAAGCGACTTGCCACGGATGACATAACATCCGGGTCCACAACTGGAAGCTGAGATGTAACACATCTGCACACAGAAACTCAAAAAGGCGAGGTAAACCTTCGCACAGAAGGGGCTAACTCGCTCTTGCGCCATGGATAAAAGTGGAATAATCCGCCGCAATGTGAGTTGTATATGTGGTACCTGGAAGTCTTGTTGTTAGCTGTTTGGTCAACTGTTCAGTTTTAATGGATCTCTGAGAATCCACTGTGGGCGCCCTGCAGTCTTCTTATTTGTTAGCCAACCCCGACTGATCCACGCGCTAGAAAACACCAATGACCATTACGACGAGAAAGGAGGCCTGGGTCCAGCACTTGCACCAGTTGGCTACTCGTTACAACGGCTATGGTCTGTTTAACATCTCACCCTGAGAAGAACGGGCGTACAGTAAACAGCAATGGAAAGCTCGCTGGGATGCTGTAAAAAGCGAACTGCTCCACAGACCAGCTTTGCGTTAGTTGCCGACGAAGGATTTGAAAAAACCGGCGAAAATAAAGAGGGATGGCAAAAGCATCTTGGGAAGTACCGATAGGACGTGCAAGGGACGGGAACAGCAAGAAGCTTAGTCCGGCTAATGCACAGGCTGCATGGGATCTTCGCATTTCGGCTTTTGGAGTAAATATTCCTCAGTCTCAAGTCGAATAGTGGCTGGTTGATAGCACTGGCAGCGTGCAGCTTCACCAGCCAACAAACTGCAAGGTAGGCACTAGGATCACTTCTCCTTATCCCCAACAGATACGCTCTGATAACGCAAGCTGAGCTGATGCTTTTGCCCTTGCAGTCTGAGCCGGGATCAAGCTGGTAAATTCTGGGATCTTCAGAACCCTGTAATCAGGTTTCTCGCCGAATGATTTCACTGGTGTTAGGCTCATGGCCAACACTTCAAAGTTCATATATGGCGTCAACACAAGCAAATGCACTAACCTGACCCCTTTTCATTCATTTTTATTGCTTTTATTTTTATTTTTTGTAGCTTTTTTATTTCTGTCTTACTGTTTTTTTTTCTCTTATTTCTTTATTTTTCTTTTGGGGAAGGTCTCCCCTTTGATGCAGCGTCTTACGATCAGGGCTACTTCACAAGCTATGTTTGCGCTGATACACTCGCGGAGAATTTAGTTTGCACTGTATCTGTGCCATTGAGTGAGCATTCCGTCTGATGTTGTTGGCACCACAGATGGGTGCGAAATCTTGATCAATTCAATGGCCTCTCAGACTCTATCGCACGGGGAGTCCCGTCGGTACGCCATCTTACTGTTGGCTGGAGACCTTTGAAACCGGCACACGAGGCATCTTCATGTTCAACCGCCAAAGTTCCAATCGAACGTTTAGACAACCAATCTGCAGAGAACACGACTTCTAACATCAGATGCTGTGCTTCCTGCGAAGCTCCTCGGGGATTATCTCATTTCGTTTTCGACGTTTACCTGCTTCAGCATCTACCCATGGCCCACATCAAGACACGAATCAGACTCCGTCTACGCAGTTGTTTTGGAACACACCTTCAACCCGGAACCGCTGCTACTACTGTGGGTATTTACTATACTACTAACCGTGCAATATGGAGCACTCTCGTTTTCTCGCTTCTTGTTGTTGCAATGCATACATGCATTTGCTCTGGAAGCTCCACAAACGATGTCATCGTGCACAGGACAAGTCAAAATCCCGGGCCTTTCAAAAGGAAGCATGATCTTGGCATCCCTGACCACTAAGACCAGAGAAGTTTAGCGGAATTGCGATCACTTCCACATGACGTCATACTCCCATGGTTGCTCAACCCCGGTCTGCTGTAGTGACACAGCAACGGAAATGCTTTTTCTTCCAAGTTCTGCTCGTGAGTTTATGGAATCACGGTAGAACTTGAAGCTTTAGTTTAGCCTCTCTCACCAATTTTGTGTTTCCTGCTTTCTGGAAGACCTTGGACAAACTTCTGCTTCTTATCGAGGTGAATGCTTACGTTTCGGCGCTCTGCAGGTCCATGCAAACTTGCCGCAGCCCTTGGTGTGGATCAACACTGCTCTGTCACTGTGGCTTCGGATAGATATCCACCAATCTGCGGTGGCTCCTTCTGATGGCTGGACCTAGCTCCGTATCATCTGTCGCGAATCGCGATTCCCAAAGCAAACATAGTTGCTCGCCCGCGTTTCATGCACTCTCCGACGATTCATGATTGGCACCAGAATTTGCCTGTCTGGCTGCGCCACAGGAACGCAGGCCCTTTCATTGGACCATCGGGGACCCACTGCAATGTCCATCACGGACACGTTCCGGGTTTGACTGGGGAACTTCAACCACGAGTACTGTCGTGGCAATTGTGTACCAATCGATGCTTGCACTGGATCTGTGTTGAGATGAGTGGACAACGATTTTCGTGACCTCCCAAGGTCGCTGGAATTGCAGTGCATGCCACACACAAAGCTTATTAATCACGCTTAAAAGCCTCCAGGGTTGAATCTCAACTTGCGGGAATAATGTTGCTGTGGATTCACTAATCGTAACACTCTGCGGAGTTGGGATTTCAGTCCCTGGCTCGTGAACCATGGAATTACCTGGGGAAAACGAACAGCATGACTGGGGAAGTCGCCCCTTCTCCCAAAAGGCCAGGAAAGGATAATATGGCAACTTTCTCCAGCAGAATATGGGGGAGAGGCGGAATAGCACTTGTAGTCAAATGTGGGTGGAGTCTTCACGGGGTCAGGCACTCAATGTTGATTGTTTCGGGGTGCGGATCAAGCTATGTGGAAAATTTCCCAAGTTGTCGTCCATGAATCTCACAATTGAATTTCCGGAACTTCCAATCTGATCTGAATTATTGTATATAGCCGATGAATTAAGTATCAGACCCCGGTCCAATAATGGCATGCTTCTCGCAGACTTCCAGTGGGCGCGTTTAATGTCCGACAGTTACCACTGCGTACCAAGCAGCAGCGGCAATTGATAGGCAATTGACACAAGAAACCATCATCAACCATCATTCTTGACAGAGGAAACAAATAATCTATGCTTGGCCAGTATGCGTGCTCTATTAGTTTTATTAGGTGCTCAGTGTATCATCTGTAACAATATTAAGAGGCACGGATATTAGACCTAGGAAGAAGTTGACACCGCTTGCGAACGCTGAACTACGAGTCAAGAGAAAGGACGTGATCTCGAAAAACAGCACATGGTATCTGCGATGCGGCCGACGTGTCGTTGTTAAGACACCAGCTCACGGCTTGTGTCGGCAAGGACGGGAGGCAAACCCTCCATTCTACGGTCCACTCTCCCGCCACATCCCAACATCGAGGAGAAAAATCCTGGGGTGACATTCCGGGGCATCTTCAAAGGCTAAACTCCTCCTCCAACCAATGTCGTATAACCGTCTTCCCTTCTTTAAAGGATTTTTTGGGCATTCTAACAATAATGGCTGCGTGGCTATGCCGTGACATGTGGATATAAACTGGGTATTTACGGAACCCGACCGAGTTGAGGTTATCAATGATCGTAAACTGAGCAGGAGTTAAAGCCAGAAGGGGGAATTGGGGGTGGCTTTCCTCTCCGCTCTTGTGGGAGGGGGCGAAGGATGTGGGTGGGGTGGTGGCCGCCACCCCTTTGGGTTCAGAAGAGCACTCGTATGAGTTATTGAGGGCAGTATGGGGTGGCCCATCTGACAGCCTTCCCACCTCTGACTTGACCACCTCATTACTCCCGTCCTCGAGAAGATATTCAGGCACTCGTGCTGCGTTCACGGATTCATACATTTCCTCCACTACGTTTCGCATCTCCTCCACGATGAGCGGAACTTTATAAGCGCTTAAGGGAACACCGAGCTTTCCTTCTTCGTGAAGACGGATACGCCTTCGGCTTTTCGCAGTTTGTATGGCAGCTTTAATGAGGTAAACCAGCGTGGCAGCCGGGACGAAGAGACAAAGCACCAAGAAAAAGGGTAGTTGTGATACGCACGACATGATGCTCTGCCACAACTTTACCCAGAGTGCCGTATCTGTAGGATCATCTTTTGGACAGACGGGATTATCAGGATCAATGACAACAGGGCTGTATCCGGGGACATAGTTGATAGCAATATTGTTTAGTTGAACGAAGGGATCGGTTTTCGATATACCAGTGGTATAGAAGACTGCGGCCCGGTCGTTAACGATGTTAGCGTACGCGCATCGGCGTTTGAACTGAGCAAGACCCAGCAGAAATATACTCTGCTTGGCAGCGAGGACACTGAGCAACGGTTTACCAGTATCCCGAAAACTGTCAATCATGAATAACTGCCGGCCCGATTTGGATATAGTTCGAGCACCAAGGACGTTCCAAAAATGGTTCCTTCTCGCCGGACTTCTAACTCCAACATGAGGGGTCACAAATGTTGTAAAATTGATTGGCTTAATCTTTTCGAAGTAACCTTTCGAGTAGAGCAGGCCGATTGCGTACCGCGCGATCAATCCCCCCAGAGAATAGCCAACTATGCTCAGCTTATTTATTGTGTACCCTTTCTCAGAGTACTCACGTATGGCTTCTTCAATTTCAAGAGCCACTCTTTCTCCCCCGAGCTCGATTCCATCGTATGTCAGGTTCCCGGTGTTCCTTTTCGCGGCGAGTATGAGGAGTCGATCCCCGTGCTTCTCGCGTAAAGCTGAAGCAATATAATCAAGATGGGACGGCTGCCCGTAGAGACTGATTCATACATTAGCCACCACCCTTTACACCTCCAGGGGAGAACACGACTTGTATGTCAAATTGTCAGTTGTATGGGCTGGTAACTCACCCATGGATGAGGACAACAAGATGGTCCGCGCGCCGATGGTTACGTGAGGAGTCCAGTTCAGACTCCTCCATCTTCGCTGGTTGCTGAGAGGGCTTCTGGCTCTGGTGTTGAAGCGCAACCAGACATCTTGCAAACACGTTGATATTCACAAGAAATATGTTCACATGAGTGGTGACTTCCTCAGGGATGTGGGAGAATTTTTGCCCCATTTATCAGGCATCACTCCAAAAGCGAACGTGCAGATATGTTTGCATAATTTGTTTTCAGTGCAAACACGTCAGTTGAGAACCTTCATCTGAGTACTCCAAACCGGGGTTATCGAGGTGCACGTCAACAGAATGAACACGGAACCAAAATTCTGCTCAATCTACTGAGTCAACAAATTGTTTTCCAGAATCGGTACAAAGCACATTTGCGTGTATGCCCCACTTGAAATAGATGCCGATCAAAAAATTCATGCGAGCTGCTTCAAAAAATGCTCCCGCCTTCATCCTCCCAGAAAACCGCACTGGAGTGAGCTTCTTTTCTCCTAATTTAAAGTGACCTTTTTCCCCAGGACTGGGTTCTTGACTGTCTCACCCGAGGTGTCTGCAATCTGAATGAAATATCGAGATTAAAGCGGATCGACCGGAAAATCTGGCTAAGAGAGTTCGAAGGCAACCTCTAGCAATCGCTGGCATCAGGAAATTCGACTCATCAGTTTCTCGTGAATCCTGACTGCTTGAGGTTCTACTTCTGTCTCACCCTTGATAATTCTATACCCGCTTTTCTGATTTAACTTCTTGCTGCGATTTTCTCTAAAGTTTCGGCAAACGCAGGGCTCCTGGATCGTCAAGCGTGGATGTTATGTTCCAGCCGTTAGGCCTTTTCAAAGGGCTACCGTGCCCAGAAGAAACACACTGCGCTCTTATAAACTGCATTTTTGCCCACCCTTGCCGAGTAGCTGCACCCTCCGTTTCGCCTGCAGCAGAAAATAAGACTCCCTCTCACAAGACGACTAGTGTTTCGTCAGAAGATAGGCCAACATTGAAGCGAAAGAGGCGAGAAAGTGATAGCTGGGATGAATCACATGCGGTCGTCACTAAAGACAAACAGGATGCTCCTCCTGAGAGGTCTAAGGCACGGAAGCTTCATGATGGCCAGAAAGCGCTTCACCAAGAGCTACAACAACTGAAATCTGTCGCGAAACGGGTTTCTCCCCCTCCGACGAACAATGAGCGGCTCACTCTGAAACACAATGATATCTCAAATAAAGTTGAAGACAAAGGCGAAGGGACAAAAGGGGTTGCAACCAGCCAAATGCGGAGACAAAGCAAGAAGGAGACATTGAATCCCAGACTGCTCTCCAAACCTCCAGCATCCCACCAAGTACGCATGTCTATACTTGTCAAATTACACGAGGAAATGACACGACTCAATGATCTCATGCAGAAGGCTGGTGATCCCTCCAAGAAGGCTCTTATTCTCTCCAAGGATGAGCTTGTGTCGATGGCCCTGGACGAGGAGGAGCGCGTCGCGAAGGAGAACCCTTCCGTTTATTCCAATGTCATTAAGCTTCGCATTGCGAAACTTAGGAAGATGCCACTATCTGAGTGGGAGGAAGATGTGATTAACTATCTACGGCCCAAAGACATGTCTGTACTCAGTCAGACCCCGACAGTCTCCGAACCCAATATCTCCACTGGCCTAACAGCTAAGGAAGAGATCGCCGTTCTCTCAAGGCTTATCGCATCACCCGAAAGCCTGAAAAAGCTGGGAGTTGTTACCACTATGCCGACCGAAGAAGAAATTAGAGTCGCCAAAAGCGGCGCAGATGCAGCTCAGGGTTGGGAAAAGTGCGACCGCTGTAGTGGGAGGTTTCAAGTTTACCCAGGAAGGCGAGAAGATGGCGTTCTAGCATCCGGAGGAACTTGCACTTACCACTATGCGAAACCTATTCGGCCTGTGAAGCAGAGAACAGACCATGTGGTGGGTCATAAGGATGCGTATTATCCTTGTTGCAATGAGATTGTGGGCACGTCCACTGGATGCACCAAAGCTGAGTGGCACGTTTTCAAAGTATCGGAAGCGAAACGTCTTGCGGCGATCCTCCAGTTTCAAGCTACTCCTCGCCAACTAGACAAAGGCGACCTTCCACCTGTGTGCTTCGATTGCGAAATGGGGTACACAACCTTAGGTCTTGAACTTATCCGGCTCACCGCTATCTCGTGGCCAGAGGGGAAACGGCTCCTTGATGTCCTTGTTAGACCTATTGGGGAGATACTTGACCTCAACTCACGTTATTCTGGAGTACGACCTGAACACTTTGCAAACGCTATCCCATACGGAACAGCACCAAAGGACAAGCCACAGTCATCTAATGCTCAAGTCATGGAGATTGTGAATTCCCCGGCTGCTGCCAGGAGTCTCTTGTTTCAATACCTCCAGCCCGAAACACCGTTAATCGGCCATTCTATCGAAAATGACTTGAATGCGTGCCGTATCATACATCCAACAATCGTTGACACAGCTTTACTTTTTCCCCATCCCCGTGGCCCGCCGATGCGATTTGGTCTCCGCATGTTGGCCAAACAATACCTGGACCGAACGATTCAGAGCGGAGGAGGTAGCAAAGGCCATGACTCCATGGAAGATGCTAGGGCCACTGGCGATCTGGTGCGAGTCAAAGTGCGAGAGACGTGGAATATGCTGAAACGAAATGGGTGGGAGCTCAAGGACAATACGCTCGTTCCTTCAAGCTCAGCCGAAATGAAGTTGAAGGCTCATTGAGAGGTACGTATACGGTATGAACAATGTTGGTCAGGGGAACCTTGGACAGGGTGCGGGCGTTAAGGAGCCACGATTTGGGTGGCTGAGACGACAGAAGAGCCTTTTGTCATTACGTGTCCCTGCCCAGATCCCTTGCTTTGTGTTATGAGCTAGGGCTACCTTGGCACATCGTCCCTGAAGCAATATCAGGCAAATTCCAAAATTAACATTCACAATACCGGTGGGAAAGGAAGGTCCATTAAGGGACTATTACATTGGCCCCGACTCTGATAAAAGCCATATGCCATTATATCTAGACGCCGTGACGGTGGCACTTGCAATCATATCGTCATGCATACATAGATTACTAGGATCAAGTCGACCGACGCAGATATGCGTGGCTGCATTCGAGACATCGATTTCTGAGACATCTTAGCAGCACACTCTATAGCCTGCCAATAACATAGGCTCGCCGCGTTGTTGATTACCGCCAGGTCGCTCTCACTTTTTCAACAATCATCGGGTCTGATGAAACTATTGAGACAAAAGGATTTACTCCTCCTCCTCCTCAGCCTCGTCGCTGACAATGTTGTAGAAGCGGAGCTCATAGACACCCTTGGAAGCAGAGACAACACGGAGCCAGTCACGGAGCTGCTGCTTCTTCAAGAACTTCTTGGTCCTGCACATCACAATAGTCAGTAACGCCAGGACACCGGCCAGAGATCGGAAATTGCTGGGAATAGCATACAAGTACTTGAGATAGCGGCCCGAGAATGGAATGTGGGTCACCACTTCAATCTTCCCATCTCCAATCTGGGAGATCTGAACGGAGTCGCCCAGGTTACCAACGCGGCCGTCGACCTTGATTTTGTCATGCAAGAACTTTTCGAAAGCGGAGACGTCGAAGATCTTGTCATTGGCAGGCTGGGAAGCGTTGATGATGTACTGATGGTGATAGTCCCGTCAGACACGTTATTGCTTGACTTATAGATTGGTAATATATAGAACCAAAAAAAATATAAAAAGTCATGTTCGCATACCTTGTTGGTGACCTTCTGCTGCTTCTTAGCAGTGCGAGCCTATTGATTGATCGCGCAGAGGTTAGCCTACTGCTCCATAGCCAGTTGATATCCCTTTTGTAGCTCCCTCTGCATCTTTCGCCCTTTCAGACGCACTCTCTTGTCACAAAAGAACGGGAGAGCAGAGCTTGCTCAAGGGGGAACAGCAAAGCGGTTTTCAGCGCGTGATTAGACGTACAGTTGCGGGAGCCATAGCGAGTCGAGGAAATGAGGATAGGAGTTGATTGAATGTGGGTTGAAAAGGGCCGCAAAGAGGTGAGTATCCTGCGGTTTTCGAACTGGGCGGACAAGCGTTGAAAGGAACTGATGCCTCCTTCGGCGTTGTGGATTTTGCGATTCCAATTCCTGTCAGGCTTGGCGTCACAGTTTATGAGGGCTAGGGCATTAAGAGGTCATATGACACCGCAGCTGTCAATGCCGAGGTTCGAAGGCTATCTGTCTTGGCGGTACCAGGGTCTACTGTGTCGGTGGGCAGCGGCAGAAGCCTACTAAAAGTCGTACATTCTGTGACAACACTCACCCAAGTGGCGCTCAACAACCCTTGAACTCTTAGGACCTTGAATCATGAAGTATGATGATTGTGAAGAAATTATTCTTAGATATAATCGACATTAGCCTTTTTGCTAGTGTATTTGGGGTTCTGCTGCTGATGAAACTTTTCCTCATAACTAACTACTCGTGCCAAGCGCACCCACTACTCACACCCCTAGTGGGTGCGCCACGCTTCAATGAAAATTTAGATGACTACTCTCTTTCTATTTGAATATCTCAACAACAAAATGTCGGATCAATATAGAAAAGATGAAGATCAGATTATTCAGGCTGTTGACGCGTACAGACGCGGTGAATTCAAAAAAATCTCAGATCTGGCGCGAGAATTCAAGGTTGACTACCAGCGGCTCCAAAGATGAATCCTTGATACTCCATCCGGATTTACACCACGCCCTCAGACCCAGAAGCTTGATTCTGCCCAGGAGAAGGCTGTTATAGTCCGGATTAAGCAGCTAGATGAAGCTGGACGCTTCCCAATGCAAGAGATGTTGACCAATTGTGCAAACTCTGTCCTCCGTCGAAGTCATGTTGATCCTTGAGGCCGCGCCCTCCAACTGTGTCAAAGATGTGAGCAAACCGCTTTGTGAAACGGTTTTCTAAATATAAAAGGGTTAAGCAACATCCAATGGAGCCCAAGAGAATACAGGCTAAAGATATAGGGATTGTACGGAGCTAGTATGACCGCCTGGAAGCCCTTATAAAAAGCCATCACATCTCTCCACAGAATATCTTTCAGCAGTATAAGCACTGGCATGGGAAAGCTGTCAATGAGGCAGCATGCTTAGGAGATGAAATATTTGATCATAGACAGTTCTTGACTGCTCTGCCTGGAATCCGTAACCAAACCTTTACATCACGTACAATCCGTGCAGGATGGGCCTCTTGAGGGATCTGACCATTCAACCCAGCAGTTGTGATTGAAGAGCTTGAAGAAATCTGTGTGGATAATGGGCCAGAGATTGAGATGATTCATGAGCTGCCAGAGTCTTCATCACCTTCCTCAGTGCCTTCCTCTCAACTATCTTCTCCAAAGACAATTACTAGACTCCGTACAAGCATGCAAAAGGCAAAGGCGGCCTTGGAGAATATTGGGATGGTCATTGRCCARGCATCTCCTACTCTCAATTCCCGTCTACCAAGGATCTTCCGAGGCAGTCTACTACAGGCTGAGCTGAACGCCCAGCGGGAGGATTTGATCCGCTATTTACAGGCCAGCCAACGACGCAAGAGAAAAACTACCCGACGGCGTGTTCAGGTGAGAGGTCCTTTATATGTCAAGGATGCAAATCGCAAGTTTGAAGAGCGTAAGGTGGAGGAAACCAAGAAGGCATGGGAGAGACGGCGGAGGCAGCAGATCCGAGATGAGAAGAAAACGGCGGCTAACACTACAGGGAATGGCGACGGGTCAGAGATAATTGAAGAAATAGCTAGGGAAGGACCTGAAGACTTGGGATCTCTGGGAACTCCTCCATAACAGGGATCCACATGCAGGTCAGCACGAACCAGAGGGCCGTCCAGATCTA
>FQSS02000721.1:2408-20907 GCA_900128795.2 Malbranchea cinnamomea | reverse complement strand
TTTTTTCTCCATTGAAGCGTTATTTTCATTGAAGCGTGGCGCACCCACTAGGGGTGTGAGTAGTGGGTGCACTTTGGCACGAGTACTGAGCTCGGTCCTGGCCGAGGTTCGCGGTCAGTGGATTAGTAGCCAACCAAACTCCTGGTAACGTCATCCCCGCCTTGCAGAAGTCGTGATCAAGGTCAGTTCTGGAAACATGAGGAGAGAAACATCCTTCTGTTTCTCTCCGTTGTCAATGTTACCCAATTCGTCCAGGACCTTTTCGACGTCTCGCAGCCTGACATCCAATTGCTGTTTCAAGTTCTCACGTTCCGAACTGTGACAAGGAACAACTTCATTCCAAGCATCACCTACCGATTTACAGCTTCTTTATCAATAATGGCTTCTGCAACAACTTTTTACGATTTTGAACCGAAAGATAGTACGTTTCCTGGTTCTACATAAATTTTTTCTGACGCCACAAAGCTAACGTCGCGATTTACTAGAGCAAGGCAAGCCTTTTCCACTCAGCTCTCTAAAGGGAAAAGTCGTGCTTGTTGTCAATACGGCCTCGAAATGTGGCTTTACTCCCCAGTTTGCCGGTCTCGAATCCCTGTACAAGTCTATCTCCGAAACGCACCCGGACAAATTCACTATCATAGGCTTTCCCTGCAACCAATTTGCCTCTCAAGATCCCGGCACAAATGATGAAATTCAGACGTTCTGCCAGGTCAATTACGGTGTGACGTTCCCAGTTCTGGGCAAAGTAGATGTGAACGGGGATAAAGCCGAACCAGTTTGGACCTGGATGAAGAAGGAGATGCCCGGGAGTCTGGGACTGAAGAGGGTCAAGTGGAACTTCGAGAAGTTTTTGATCAGCGCTGATGGCAAGGTTGTCAGGAGATGGGCGACCATAACGAAGCCAGAGAACTTGAAAGACACGATTATTCAGGAGATTGAGAAGGCTGAGAAAGTCAAGAAGGACGAGGGGACGTCACAATTGTGAGGCTGAGACTGCATTAAACCTCATCCTCGCAGCTACGCCTGTTAAAAAGAATTTATTGATTCTAAACCATATACCATGTGGCTCTGAAAGAGCCCAAATTGCTGACTGATATGGCTTATCTTTAACCCGAATTGTGTGACTACAGAACATTCGTCCTAGACACCGTAAGGCCCAACAATTGGGTCACATCCCTCAGATTTTATAGTATTATCGAAGGTTACGGGCCCCTTGACCATTGCATTTTTCGGGCGCCTGCAATATTTCATTAAACTTAACGCATAATTACTTGTAAGGATCGTTCCATCTCCAACGGATGTAAGGCCGCTATCCCTTCTTTGGGATCAAGTTCCTCAGCGACAAGTCGTAGACAACGTCTTCGACCTTTTTGACCTGCATTATGCAGTTGGTTCGTATCCGTCTCCTCTAGTAATTGCCAAATAGGAGAATGAATGGGTAGACTTACGCTGTACTTAATTCCATCGCTCCGCTTGCGAAGGATGTCATTCTTGAGATTGAGGAGCTGGAATCCGGCGTGGATGTCGGCAATGAACTTGTTGATCTCGAGAGGACGACTGTAATCTCCCAGAGTGACGGAATTGACTGCGAGGCGGGCCTAATAGAGCGTGTCAGCCTAAGCGGATCAAATGCAGAAAGGTTTGTTCCTAACCAGTTCCTCGACAAGCGAAACAAGAGCTAAAAGGTATTCCTCGATCGTAAGATGGAAGAAATCCTGGTCCTTCAGGTTAACGGGAACTGTATAGTATATATCAGTAGCCAGTTCTGGTGTGGTCCGGCGAGAGTTATATTCAGTTAATACCGTTCAGAAACTTCCCGATCTCCTCGATCGTCATGAATTGTGAATTACTTTGGCGTTCGTCACGCAATCCGCCTAGCCAGTAGCAAAACTCGATAGCAAACACTAGATTCTGCAGCTCCCGACTCCATTGTTGATTGTATTTGTAAAATGGATGCTTGGACGCCACTGAGACAAGTCGAGCAACATCATCCTTTTGAGCAGCGATTTCCTTCTCTGCTTCCTGAAGAATCGGGCTCACTGTTGATGAAAGAAAAATAAAAACCAAGTAAGCAAACAAGGCAGACAAATAATTTTTTTTCTTTTTCTTTTTGCAATGCGCGTGACAGGATGTTTTGACATCACTCAAAACTGAGGATCCTCTGTAAGGCGGAAAGAACTCACATTTTGCAGAGGGCGTATAATGAGCTCTCGAGAGAATGGCCTGCGTTGTTCTCCCTGCACCGAGGCGTCAGTTAAGCGCGCCGAAGAACGCCGACATTGTATTCCAGGAACTTCACATCATACCACGTCGAGCGAGCCCGTGGACGATGTCTTGGAGCTCCTAGAAGATGACAACTTTAGCTCATTCGCATTCTGGCCCAAAGAGGCTTCATTAGGCCGCTCACTTCACGAATCTGAGTCTCTTCATCAATCTTCACCTGGAGTTCCTCGAAGATAGATTGGTCGATCATGGTGGAAATAAGTTTGATTCGGGATACTTCAGATCAGGAAAGGTGGTGGTTGCTTGATGCTCTGCACAGCAACCAAGCTACACCACCTAACTTTGGCAAGGTTACAAGGTACTACTTGGGGCTTCAATAGCCTTTGAAGGATGAGAGGAGCAGGATTCTACTTGAATTCCATGTTAAACCTCACAGATTCTTCTGATTCAAGATCTTCCACTACAAAATTACTATAAAAGAAGCTTTCTGTCAAAGTCCATACTCTTCTTCAAGTTGCCAGAGCAAGCCGGACAGAATTGGTTGAAAGTGATGGATTCGCATCAATCAGCCATTCAACAAGTACAGAGGGCTAGTCGCTTCATGCAAAAACAAGATTAATTAGTGACTCTCAGAAATTAAACTGAAGAGAACAATACTACACTTCATCTAATGAATGGCCTGTGAAGCATGTTGGCATGGGACAGTGCTACTTTCAAAGATCTGCTCTTGAAAAGAGTGGAAAATCAATTGAATTTCATTGATTAGGGAACTCTATCATGGCATTGTGAAAATTGTGGGAAATAATTATCTGGTTGCTTCCAGACACATAGAAATCTTCAACTACCTTCGAAATTAAGACACTTTCAAGAATCTCTTCGAATCATTACAGGCTTGTCTTCGGAAACTCTGGAAGGAAATGATGGATTTTAAGGAACAAAGGTTGTTCTCGAGTGTCATACAACTGTTACTTGTGTTGAGTACATTGTGACCAACAGGACAGGAACATACGCATGCCCTTTGCGCAGAGACTCGATGAGCTGTCCTCCGACGCGGCAAGAGTCTTACGATTATATCACAAGGAGCAAGACTTTAAGTGACAGCCTGGCGCGATGGAAACAGGTAGCGGAAGAGGGACCTCTGCGACCGCACCTAGTCATAAGTTGTCGTTCAGACTGGGAAGATTACTAAAAGCGAAGGTGTCATGCTAAGTTAGGTTCTTCGGTTAACTTCAAGCCGACGAATGCAGCATGCTGGTTGTCGTGAGCCATTATGACTGAAACTGACGGCGATGGAAGCGTACGATTATCAACAACACGTGAGCATCGCCCAACCGGGTGCCTGACTGTAGATGGACTTGCGATGAATCGTTCCCCCATCGCCCTCGACTGTTTGGCTAGAGCTTCCCTGTAGTCAGTCCCGTGTAGCTATCACTCAAAGGACACATGCAAGCAGCCGGTGCTGCGTTGGGAGCTCTGCTGGTGTATGCGAATCAACGCCATCGCCGCAGTCTGCCCGAAAGGAGACCTAGCACGGCTGTAGGGCTCGATTCTCAACTTGTCGTATCACATAGTGGAATACACAAGAACTCACGGGCCATCGGGTTTCTCAACGGTTCTCGACAGAAGACTAATACAGTTAGTAGAACATGTACATATTGGGTAGTGGTCACCCACATACGAGGAGAGGGGTGAGGGCTGGAGAGAGTAGAGCGAAACTTATTCATCGCTGCCTACAGCAACTCCCATATATCTGGTTATTACTGTAATTTGGAACAGAAAATGCTTGGTTCAATGGGTCTGTTGTTGTTGTTGTTGCGATGCTGCGGTTGTTGGGTTGTTTTTGTTGTGATCATTACTTCCAGATACAGTCCAGGACATGAAATTTCTCAGAAGCCAATAAGTTACAGCGGATAGATTCTTGCTCTTTGCTGCAATGAGTATAGCGTCAGGAACCTTTCACCCGCAATACACTGACCCGAGTGTATCCTGGTAGAGCTAGCTGCAAAGCTGCGTATCGGATTGTTTTGACTAATGCAAGATAGGTAAAGCGTAACGGAGACCCGGTAATTTAATTTCACTGACCCTGTGGGAAGGCAGCAACGCTAGGCCCAATCGAGCAACCGTTGTCCTGTCAACGGATCACGCTTAGCCCGATCGGGACTGCTCACAACATAACATTTGAATCGCCGTTGATATCTCTACTGCGACCACAGCCAGATCAAAACGTCCCTCCTCGACGCAACAGACTCCAGTTTGTTTTTTGCTTCGAGTCTATAATAGTTTCCTCCTACCTGATATCCTTTTTCAAGCTCTTTGAAACGGTCAACCTCACCCTTCATATCCTTATTCAGATTCCTTCTTTTTGGTGAACGCCCTCAACGTGAATCTATTTGATTGCGCGTGAGCTATGGCCTGCTGATCAGTCCGCTGAGCAAAAACAAAACAGCCTTCCCCTCCTGACCTTGTCATCTGGTTATTTGAACAACCGGCCTCTCTTACTACCCGAGGGGCGTGTCTATTATATCAACCTGCCGACCGCGAGCCCATAGATTAGCCGAATTGCGACAAGAACATTCATAGGAGTCCTTTTAAAGATGCCAGCTATCGCAGAGGGACCCTACGGGCAGGTGATTGAGTACATTCAAGGTATGTTGAGTGGCTTCCAAATTTTTGCTAAACAGCTCGCTGAATGGGTATGTTATGGTAGACCGACTGTACCTTACCTCCTACCGATATCCTCCAACTGAAGAGACACCATTCCCTTATCCTTCTGCCGCTCCAAAAACACCGAGCAAAAGGGGCTCAGTAGCCAGCGCGGGCACCCGTAAAGGTCGTACGCCTGTCTATTTTACAATCGATGATATCCTCCTCTACAACGCCTTCCATGCCGATTTTGGTCCCTTGCACATTGGACACCTGTACAGATTTGCCGTGCACTTCCATGAGATTCTCGGCAACCCTGACAACAGCGATCGCCCTGTTGTTCTGTGGACGAAGCCAGACTCGAGAAACCGCGCCAATTTAGCTTGTTTGGTAGCTTGCTATATGGTTCTCATTCAATCTTGGCCTCCTCATCTGGCTATTGCTCCCATCGCGCAGGCAGATCCTCCGTACATGCCATTCAGAGACGCGGGATATAGCCAGGCAGACTATATGCTTAGTATTCAAGATGTCGTGTATGGAGTTTGGAAGGCGAAAGAAGAGGGGCTTTGTGGGCTGAAAGACTTTAGTCTTGAGGAGTAAGTCAGCACTTCACAAATCCATGCGTCCTGGGACAAGTCTTACTGTTGGAGCTAGATACGAAAAGTACGAACGGGTTGACATGGGTGACTTCAACTGGATCACCCCCGATTTTCTTGCCTTTGCATCTCCTCAACACGAACCAGTCACACCAATCCCACGCGATTCACCCGAGTTTGCCCTCCTGCCTTCAACCATCTCCCAAGTCCACGCTTCTTCCTTGCCCATCCCCTTTAAAAATGTCCTGGCCCACTTCGCCTCGAGAAATATCGGACTGGTCGTGCGGCTGAATTCTGAGTTGTACAGCCCGTCCTACTTTAATGCTTTGGGAATAAATCACATCGATATGATTTTCGATGACGGCACATGCCCATCCCTACCCCTGGTTCGGCGATTCATCAAGCTCGCGCATGACATGATTACTGTCAAGCACAAGGGCATTGCCGTCCATTGCAAGGCTGGACTGGGCCGAACAGGGTGTCTCATCGGTGCATACCTAATATACCGTTACGGCTTCACTGCCAACGAAGTCATTGCCTTTATGAGGTTTATGAGACCAGGCATGGTCGTGGGGCCGCAACAGCATTGGCTTCATTTAAATCAGGGCAGCTTCCGTGAATGGTGGGTTGAAGACAAGCTCAAGGAAAAGCTAGCCCTGGCTGTTCCAAGCACTCCGGGAAGGAAACAGCGGATCACAAGCAATGGGCAAATTGCAACCCCGCCGAACGGAGCAAAACGAGCTGCACTTGGGGAAATTAATAACAATGAGGCATCCCCCAGCTATGCTGACGACAATCTTCCTGCCCCCACGCCAGGCCAGCCGCGCAAGTCGCATCGCAAGGATTCGAGGCATCACCCGTATGCTCGCGCTGTGTCTGGAGGACTGGGTTTGGAATCTGACTTGAACGGCTCGCGGACTCGAACTACGCCCAGAGCCGCTCGGCACCGATTGTCAGATTACAGCGAAAGTGATGAGGAGCTCCAAGCAGTATCACGACCGTCTCCCAAAACTCCTATTGCCTCATCCACCCAACGTTCCATCAGTCATTCCGCCGCAGTTGGGCTTGACATCCATGAGGATGTTGAGAACTGGGGCGAAAAGAACATGCCACGGACTCCAATAAACCACAAGAGCGGTAGCGGTGTCCTCGTAAGTAAGATACGCACCAGTCCCAGACGGCATGCAGAAAAGAGCGAGTCAAAGGGGGTTCGAAAAGCGAGCGGGAGGATTGGCAGTGCCAGTCGCGCGAAATAAACAGTACCTGGAGCCGATATATGTTACAAGTAAGGGACATGTTCGTTTTGCACTCTTGCCCCTTGCTCAATCCTCGCGATTTAGCAGTTGTACAGCCCTTTCTGTCTATTCGGATTCCGCATAACCGCAGCCACGGCGTTGGGGGCATTCTACCTGATGCTTTTTGTTCTCCATTGATCTTCGATTGTATCTTATTTTGTCCTTTTTCTTGCCTTGTTATTTGCTGATTCGGTGCACTGTTTGATTACCTGGCATGAGTCGGAGTTTGGGTTGTGCTTTTTACTACATGTGTTCGAAAGGTCTGGTCTTTTGTGACCACGTATCCTGCTTGGTTGCCCAACATGTCTAAAAGGGATCTTGGCCCTCAGCTTTCCAGTGAGCATTGCAAATCGGCAGTCGGGTACCTTTGTTTGGGAAGTCTGTCAGAGTCCGGGATGGTTGCGGCACCTTTGGTCTATGCGAGGGTTGCCGTGCCCTTGGACAACTGTCCCTCTATCCCGTCTGGGTTTATGCTTCTTTCTTCTTTTCTTGATTTTCTGGATGATTCCCTTTTTTTGTGTTTCCTGTCGTCTGTCATGACCTGAAACGGCCTGTAAGACAATGGAAGTGATGAACAAAAAGAGGTCTCTTAATCTAATGCGAGCTCTTGAACTTGAACTCTCTAATAAAGTATTAATATCTGTAAGCAATCATCAACTCCTGTGGGGACTCAGGATCAATGTTTGATTGTCTAATTAAAACTCTGGAGAATTTTCTTTGAAACATTTTTGGCTGGGCTTCCATAAAAAGTAATCAGTCTAATATGTGGAAAGTGATTTCTTAAAAGCTAAATTGGGGCACGTACTTTGTAACAGCTGATGGAGAGGGTAGATTATGAGAGTCTATTTGGTAGTAGATACCGGAGGCAAGGAAATCAGGGAAACACAGGCTACAACTTCCAAATGAAACACGAAAGCAAAAGAAGTAGTACATACGTAGTAGGCTAGTACTCACTTGAGGCAAATAAGAGTGGGCGGGCGTCACAGCGTGTCGCTAACACTTCTCGCACGCTGCAGATACTGCTTGCGTTCCTCTGTAACCGTTGTGTGGATGCACTCGGTAATGTACTTCTCCCATCCGGCATCGTTGTTCTTCTGGAGCTCCTTGCGAACATCGTCTTTGCAGACTGTCGTGAGAAACCACGCAGCGGATCCAAAGTCATAGTCATCTTTCGTCAGCAGGAGGTCCAGCACCGCGTCAACGTCATCTTTGATCGGCTCAAATTTGTCTTTGATCTTTGGGATTGAGGCGGCATACTCTCGGTTCCAGTCAGGCATCTGCATGTTGCGAGCTAGTAGATAGAGGGGGTTTGTTAATACTTGGTTAGGATTAATGGGGTATAACCTCACTTTGAAGGGAAACTGCAAAACGTACTTCCTTGTCCAGGGACACCTGGATACACGTTGCGCTGATATTTGAAATCAGCGGTTTCAAAGGCCATCAGGCTAAGCAAGGCAGTCTTCTCGCCAGGAGTGGTGATGTTGTACGTTTCGAAAGAGCGCACAATTGGAGTTGCAGCTTGTCTCGCGGAGCGACATTGATTTGGCGCCTTCGGGTCGTTGTCGCATGGTTCGCGGGCCGAGTGGGGAGCGATGATCTGGAGGGCTTTCATCATTGCTTCTTCCCCTGGAACCGGTGAAACAGAGGGAGTTGATGGTTCCAATGATGTGGATGGGTCTTCGCAGAGTAATGAAACAGACGGTACTATACTATTTGTGATCGGTCGAATCGATTGACCTTCTGATGCTTGTGGAACTGGTGAAATCACCGAGGACAGTGGAATCGGTCGAGTTTCAAGGGTCATAGGCCCTTCAATAGCGGTAGATAAGAAGGGAGACAAGTGTAGGGCCATCGTAACAACTAGTATCTTTGACATCTTTGAAGTATACATATTCAGGATATTAGGGAGAGATGTGATAATATGATAGGGGATAATTGAAATGCACACAATGGTAGCTGTAAATCATAAACAACAAAATAGGGGTCTGTAATATTGAGTATAAAATGATGTGTGAACAGGAAGTTTCTTTGAAAGCGCACCAGCTGCGTGTCCACCAAAGAGAAGATCGATTTCTTCGAGCGTCTTCTGCTTGGTTTCAGGGAGAAGGTAGTAGTTAGTCGGCAGAGAAACACAGATGTCTATGTCACAATTTTGTTAGACGATAATTCTTCCAATCACAGAACGTCATTGGTAGGCAAGAGTTTACTCCATGCTGCGAAAAGGAAGTAGGAACGCCATTGGATATCACCCAAGGCGATTGGCGAAACCTGAGCCCAGACAGTCGCGACTGTCCAGTTTCCCACACCCACAGCAAAGGCGTTTCCACGCCCCACGGATCTGCATGGGCATGATTTCCGCCATGTAAACCCTGGCCCTTCTCGAACCGTCGGGATTTCGCAAGTTCAATGCAGCCTCGATGATGAGTGCGATGGAAATTGAAATCGTACCAAAGAGAAGTGGCCGTCGCCGCCCGTCCCGATCCAGCAAGAATACAATAAAGATCAAGTTCGCCAGTGGGCCAACAACGTTATATATTCCTGCAACAAGAGTGGCTTTATTTCCCGTGATTCCGAGAGCATTGTACATGATTGTCTGGTAGTAGCCAATTACATTAATACCCGTCATTTTGCGTGAAGACCTGAGCTCCGGTGCCAATTCTAGTGAGTTTCTCGGTCAGTACGTCTTCGGGTGTAGTCATCAGGTGGGGCATACAAAAGTCGCTTTCTCTATTGGGGAACCTGAAGCATTACTCGCCATCCTGGAACCGTGATAGCCTTTTCTGCATCAATGGTGGCTTTGATTTTTGCGAATTCGTTCTGGATCCAATCATCGTTTGTCCCATCATAGTGAAGTTTCTTAAAGATCTGGAGGGCCTCTTCGTATTTCTCCTTTTCCACTAGATGCCTAGGAGATTCGGGGAACCAGAACAACCCAATGAGCAGAATTACTGAAGGGGCAGCTTGAAATGCGAGAGGAAATCGCCATTGGAACGTATTTGTATCGGGTGCATGGAGAGAGCCATATCCAACCCACCTGTTTGAAGTCAGAAAGCTGCACATACAGGAGATAACGAGGAAAAAGGCACGCCTACGTGCTGACAATGAACCCAGCATTAATTATTTTCTTCGCAAGCCCTATGGTCATTCCACGAGAACGTGGATGGGCGCACTCAGCCTGGTAGACAGGGACCGACATGCTCATGAGGCCAACGGCCCATCCCGCGATAATTCGACCAATTAAAATCATTGGTAGATTCATGGCTGCAGCCTGTAGAATCGAACCTATCAAACTAATCAAGGCGCCCATTTGAATCGTAATCTGACGTCCGCATGGTGAGACCTCCCTGAAGGGCGCCAATTGCGGCTGGTCAAGTGTCAGCACATACGCACTTACAAAACCGGAGACCTACTCACCTCCGCCGTTGAATGTGCTGTTAATAGCTCCAATTATGGGGGACGTAGGCACAGTATCAAAGAAGTGTAAAAAGTTAGGTGAAGCAATTACTGTAGTTCGTCTCGACAATGTTAGTGGTTTCCAAAATCTCTATCGCAACTAGATATTTGCAAACACTCACCGTTCGTCCTCACACCGGAGTCGTAGCCAAAAAAGAAACGACCCAGTGGCCGCAGAGACGGCCAGGCAAATCGTAAAAAGTTTCCCGATTATTGTGTTGCCAGCTCGTATTCCATGATTGTTCTTGTTCAGACTCAGACTTCCGCTGATACCCAAGGGGGGCAGCAAGAGTCACCTGTGACGAGGGATGCCATGGTATTCATACTTCTCCAGCGTGGCAATGGCTTCCAACAATCACACGAGGCTAGTTGACATTCCCAAGCCGGTGCCTACAGGGTTGGATAGCACCGCGCAACAGGTCTAGCTGAATTAGTATGTAGCTGCAAGGAAGGATTAGTACCAGCACGATCTTTGGAAAGCTTCATTTCAACTCTCTTTATGCTCAAGAGTCCCTTGTTGGCGGGCAGAAGTAGCCAATTCGGCGCAACACACGGCAGATGGTACAAATTTTAGTAAGCCCTGGAAGAAGCCTCTTGGAAGGGCCTGCCTCGTTGGACGGAAATACACTGTCACCTTCTGCAGTGAGAGAGTGTCTCCACTGGGATCCAGCGCAAAAGCCAAGCTCTCTGTCTGATTCGGTTTAGCCTTTCGCGGGAATGGCGCCAGGGTTTCCCGTGTTGAAAGACGCTTAACCGATAACGGAGTACGGAGTACTCTGCAGTGTGCCAAGTCCTGAGACTCGGAGCAAAGACCGCCGGTCGGTGTATGTGGGAACTAAACCATCGGAGAATCTACGTGATGTTCTCTCAGAAATTGAATCGCTTTTCGCGCATTGTGAGTGCGGAAAATCCCTGTTACCGGATTTCTGGACCGATTCAGATCGAGATATCCCACTGGGAGTATTCCACTTTGACTGCTTCTGGATGAAATCTTACCAGTGGTGCGACTTTCGACGAGGAAATGTTCCCAGATGCCGCTGGATACCTCAAACGCCTGAAAGAGCGTGGCTTGAGGATTAGCATTTGGATTAATCCCTATGTTGGCCAGGCATCGCTTTGTTAAGGAAGGGAAGAAGAACGAATACTTCAAGGTTTGCTTCCCACCTAGTTCCCCAGCCTAAAAAGATATGAAGTTACAGTGACGGCTAACTCGTACTCTAGCGGACTGATGGCTCTGTCTGGCAATGGGACTTCTGGCAAGCTGGGATGCTATTGTCGACCTCACAAATCCCGCTGCCGTAAAATGGTACACAAGCCACCTTAAACGTCTTATGGACATGGGCGCCGACTCCTTCAAGACCAATTTCGCGGAGTGAATTCTATACAAAAATGTGAAATTTCACGATGGCTCCGACCCAGTCCGCATGCACAATTACTATGCCCTTTTATACAACAGAGTTGTGTATGATACCCTCTCCGACTGTGTTGGCAAGTCTCAGTCTTGTCTGTTTGCTCGCAGCACAGCTCCTGAAGGCCAAGCATACCCCGTTCACTGGGGAGGAGATTGCGAAAGCACTTATGAAGCCATGGCTGAGTCTCTCCGCGGCGGTCTCAGCTTGATGCCCTCCGGATACGCCTTTTGGGCTTCTGACATTGGTGAATTCGAGGGTACGTCTCCACAAACACTGTATAAGCGATGGGTCCAATTCGGGTTACTCTCTTCGCACTCTCGTCTCCATGGATCTAGCTCGTTCCGTGTCCCTTGGATCTATGGCGAAGACTGCAGCGACGTTCTCCGCGATTGCGTCAAGCGAATAATCTTTCTCACGCCATACATCCTGCAAGAAGCACTCCTCGGACACAAGCAGGGGACGCCACTAATGAAACCCCTCCTCGAATTCCCAGATGATCTGAACACATATGCCGTTGACACGGAGTATATGTTTGGCGGTGATCTGCTGGTTGCACCGGTGTTCTCAGAAGAGGGTGAGGTTACGTTCTACGTTCCTCGCGACGAGAGGGAGGAGAATGGAGGAAAATGGGTATCGTGGTTTGATCACACCAAGACTTACGAAGGTGGCAAGTGGTGCACCGAGACTCACGGATTTGCCACTTTGCCGCTACTCATCCGTCCAGGTGCTGCCATATTCGTTAATTCGGAACTGAAGTCTCCAGTGGATGATCCATTCGAAGGACTTGAGGTACTAGTCAATAGGACAGTGGAGGTTGATACGGTCCTGACTCTGGTTAACCCGGAAAGGACGCATAAAGTCTTGCAGGAGGTTCCGTTCGAGCTGAAACCGGAGGAGCGAGACTCGTTCAGAATGTCCCACTTAATCTCTCTCCTTGATGGCCATAAGGACCAAACCTCGGCGAAAATTGGACAAGCATTCTGCTGCCGTCCGCTCCCCCTTTCTGAAATGTACACTGCGTTAGACCATGCTAAGCTAGAGAGGACAGCTTCACAAAACTGAATGGAACAGAAATCAATCCATGGAAAACTAAAAACTTGACAAGAAAAGCGGTCTGAAGCCATCGCAACTTTGCATCAGCTGCAGTCAACTCGGAGCGTACCATCACACCTCCGAGACTGAAACCTAGGCCAACCCTGACATCGTAGGGCGATGAAATGGGGTACTAATCTGTGCACCATGCCGCTATTTTTTCGTGTTGCTGCAGCGACAAAGGGGTAGCGCGCGACTTGTTTATTGTTCTCATTGTTTCAATGTTGCTTTTGTGTTAGAGGATGAGATGCTGGATCACGTGAGTTCGTGTAGATCTTCCGGGTTTAGTCGCGATAACAAAAAAACCCGCAACGCCATTGAAAGCGAAAATTATTCGAATAGGTTAACTGCTACGGCCGAGGCCACATGAATACAAATACACAAGACACTTGGCTTAAAACAGGATAAAGTGTCTGACTCAATTGAGCAATCGAGAGCTACTTGACATGTACTTGATGTAATTTCCCAGTAGAATACGTGAAAAGGCCGGTCTGGCAAAGTGACGATTTCTTTGACGCGCGTGAATTGTTGCCAAGCCCCCGCGGTTTCGCGGTACTTTGACAGACGAGCGGAACAACCGAGACCGAACGGCGAAAATAATCTCCAGGAAGCCCGTGCACTTGTGGGCTCCCGCGTGTACAGAGCGCGACGCGCAGAACGAGGTGCTTTAAACGCTGCGCTTTTCTTCCTTGCCTGCGTTTTTCCTTTTCCTGCAGGTTGTTTGGGCATTCAGCATCCTTAGTCCCTTTATATTTCTCTTTCTTCCTCCTCTCAGTTATGTCTAGTCTCAATTGATATCCACCTGAACCTTCTCGTCGTGATGAGTGATCCACCTGGTCGGACCCCGGACCATGGCCCTTCAGCTTCAGTCAACGCGGATAGGGATGCGGATGCGTCTGGAAATGGCTCCTTCCTCGTGCATTCCAAAAAGACATTGACACAGGATTTGCCTCCCAAAGTTGACAACAAGGTCTTGTCGCGTCAGAAGCGCCGGAGGACAAGGTACTATCTATTACTTGGTCGACGTGCCATCTGGCGCGTGCATGGCCATTGAGTTCCCTAACAGGGATTTCTGGATAGAAAAGTGAATGTTCTAACGCGTCTTATTTAGCCCTGAGGACTATGCTATTCTGGAGGCGGAATACCAACGGAATCCTAAGCCGGATAAGGCCACCAGGGCCAGCATCGTCAGCAGGGTGTCACTTGGCGACAAGGAGGTTCAGGTATGATTGTACACGCCCGTTCCCATTTCTGCTGCTGTGGAGGCATTGCATAGGCCTGACACTGCTTTTGTGTTCTTTTCGCAAAAAGATATGGTTCCAAAACCGTAGACAAAATGACCGTCGAAGATCGAGGCCTCTCCCACCTCACAACCCCCCTCCATCCGCAAGTGGCATAATCACCGCACGAATCTCCGACGAGAGGTCAACGGCCAATACTCAGAACGACAATAACTCCTCCCAAAGTGTTTCTAACTCGGCCCCTTCTCTGAACACCTCTTTTTCGTCTTCCGTGAGCAGCGATCCCAGTAATGCTGCAACATCCTCCCAAGTTGATGAGTTGCAGAGTGCTAGCGATAAAGACAAATCACAAGAGGGGGTTGGATTGAACAAAAATACCATTGTTTTGCAGCCGGTTGCAGAAGCCCTTCCTCCTTCTGCAGGGAAGAGAAAACGGTCAGATTCCGATATGCATGCGGCGTTCCGATCTGAACGTCGCCAAGCCACTGGAACCTCCGGCAGCTCCGTACCTCCTTCGCTCCGCATATCATTATCCTTTGATGGCGAGGCTATACTTAGAAAAGAAGACGAAAAGACGCCCTCCCCTCCTAAACTTCGAGATCCAGTTCGGATTTCATTCTCTGCAGATGGCGAAGCTGTGGTGAGGACTGCCAGCGAACCGTCACCTTGTAAGAATCGTGCCTCCATCCTATCTGCTCGGCAAGCTAGATTCGGCACCCTTCGACGGTGTCACAGTGTTAATTCCCTTGGAACGACAAGTGGAGTGTCCTCCCTACGAGAGAGGTTATTCGGGAGGTCTCGTGATTCTAGAGCCTGGGAACTCTGTGATACTGATGCACGCAGCGCCCTGTCATCAACTCAGGGCGAATCTAGATGTGGTAGCATCACTGCAAAGTCCAAGTTGGGCCACGTTAAATCCTCCACGCCTCAAGCGGCACGGAACACGTTCATGACCCCGCAAGGACCACCGTCTGTGAAGAGAACGAAACTCTCGCGCACTGTATCGTTATCTGGCCGTTTGGAATCAGATAGTCAACTCCTCGTCGCAACAAAGGATGGGCCCAAGAGCTTCAAAGAGTACTATGACGGGGATTCAGACAAAGAGAACTGGATTCCCGGAACCCGGATTTCCAGCGTCCATCAACGCAGATCAACAGATAGGCAGCGAATTGCACAAGGGCTCACCCAGAGACCTGGAACGGAGAATATGCAAGTTCTTGGCAAAAGTCGACGACCCAATGGTGTCCGCCCGTCACTACCAACGGGCTCCAAGCACGCCAGTGCTCTCTCTCAAGATGAGAACAGTGGTGCTGCGTTGAACCTCATACGCGGTACTAACGGGAACACCAGTCAAGTAGAGGAAGATTTTGACTGTGTTCAAGGCCTCCTGTCTCTGAGCCAGGGGGCCTGGAGATGAAACCTGCGTTTCCTTTGTTGTCTTTCGTTCTTTTCTTTATTTTCTTGCATAACGAATGACCTGAACCACATACATATAATGCCTTCATGCTGACTGACACACTCGAAGTGTACATATACCTGTCGGGACCCGTCCGTCCCATGGAGTATCTACTACCTGCGTACCTACTGTGACGAGTTTCCTTTGTGAATCAATCCGTCTTGGTGAATATCTTACTGTGTGCTGTGATGCTGCCCTTCTGTCCTTGGATATCGATCGTTCGTAACCCAGAAATACCTCAAAATCTATATACGGACTAGATGCATTAGATTCCCACTACCTATTCCAATGAACAAGAATGACCAATGACTGTCAAGCAGATTTGGCCTACACCTTCGACCCAAAAACCATATCACAGACCCGTCCAGCCACTTCTTCACCGCTCCAATACGCGCCGACCGTCGTACCCAGCGCTACGAAGGGTGCTGTGTGCTCTCCCGCAAGCCATACACCCCTTTCCACCCCCATTCCCTCCCGCATAACTTCAATATCTCGATCTCCCTCTTCCAAGCCGACTTGGAAATTCGAATAGCTCCCATTTCCTGCGTATGGGTCTGTTTGCCAGGACGTGGCGAGGAAGGCGAGCGGTTGGCAGTCGGGAGAGGCAGGGGAGTAGTTTGGTAGGCGCGAGTAGTAAGGTTGAAGAAACGCGGTGAGGGCGTCATTGTATGCTGGCGAGTGGGGTTTGAGAGAGGACAAGGTGGTGACTATGTATGTCGAAAAAGGCGGGTAGAAGTAGAAGAGGAGGGTGGGGTGCGCGCATTGGGTTGGAAGCGCGGCTAGGGAGACGCATTCTGGATTCCAGAACGGGGTTGGAGGGTGAGGCGTGTAGTTGGGTGTCATGAATTGTGTGAACACGGCTGGGAGTTCCGTCTCGGACCGTGGACCGCCAGTGGGAAGCTCTTGAACATGCCAGAATGGGGTGGGGAAGTGGACGTAGACTTTTTCCAATCCGCCATACGAGATACTATCAATGGCCTTGGAAAGTCGTTCCGGTGGAGGAGGCGTGAAGAGGCTAGTTTTGGTCTGCTTGAGAACTCCAAGCGGAAGAGTCACGACCACTTCATCGAAGTTGTAATGCTTGCCTGCCGCTGTTGTCACTTTGACTTCGTGCTTCGTTCCAGGCTTGCGAGTGTGACCTTCGATGCCAACCACTGCATCGTTTAAGTGAATCTCAGCTCCCTCAAGCGCCGGTTTGGCGATGTGGTCAAGGATATTTTTGTACGTTGAAGCCAAGAATAGGTTATCTAAATACGACCGTCAGCGTATCATCCAGGGTTGAACAGACTGCCATTTCTAGAGGTTGCGTACTTCCTTCGATACATTCCTCTAGGAAAAAAAACTTCAAGCTCTGCCGGTCAACTGGCGCGCCAATGTATGAGCCCCATAGCTTGCAGAACTCGAGGCATGCCTCTTTTTCGTGGTCGTCGAACTTGGTGTTTTCCAGTTCCTCCACAAAATAGTCGAACAAACTTTTACTCGCCGGGATAATATTCGAGTTCTTCCTGCTGTACTCGAACGCCTTGTCGATTGTAGTCCACATGAATTCAATGACTTTGTTAGCCGCCTTCTTGTCTAGATGATGACCATCTTTGTCGATGATGGCCTGTGCTCCCTCCCACGAGTGAGTGACTGTATTCGTCGTTTTGCTCAGGTCTGCAATAGGATTCTTTTCAGTGCCATGTATCCAGTTCGGACCTCTACACTCGAGTCAGTCTCGCCATTCACTCCACGAAAGGAAAGAAACCCCCTGGCGCTGCTCGTACAAATCAACTGGGATGCCACCAATATGACTTTGATAGACCTATATTATGGAGAGATGAACAGTCAGGATTGTAAAGTGATCAGAAGCCAAATTCACCCCATCAAGAAGTGTATACATACTCGTCCTCCAACCCGATCCCTAGCTTCGAGGATTGTCACACGAACACCTCGTTGCAGGAGAATATCCGCGCATCGTAAACCTGAGAGCCCGGCCCCAATAACTCCGACGTGCGGGACAGTGCTCGTGCTTGAGACTGAATAAGAATATTGATTTGTTGGAGAATTCATTGGGAGGCTTCGGGATGACTGATGCTCCGCAATAATGTATGTGGGCCCAATTAGACGGTTAGCCTTGCACCTCATCATAGTGAAGAAGCCAGTTCAAAAACTGGAGAATTGGAAGAAAGCATCTCAAAAGCGTCCCCATGAGATCACGCTCGAAGAAAGAAGACCAACACAAGGTGGACAACTATAGCTCAGCAGTGATACCCCGCACATAGAGCATAAGAGGACCCATTTAGAGAGTCATACTAGCGGTGGTATCAGCTCTCTTGAGGGACGATGGCTCCAGGTTCACAGAGCTAATGCAGAGCACTATCATGGGAGTTCAACCCACAAGCGCGACTGCTCGTGACTAGACGCCGATCTTCCATACCAACTGAGCTCCGGGAAATGTACTCTCTGACAGTATCAAGTAACCACAGAAAACTCAGGCAAGACAATCTCAGGAAAGAAAAAAAATGTAAAAAAGCTAAACTCGAGGATATCATCAGTACCACTCACACTGGAATAGACCCTAGAACTGCTGAGGACTTTCAGTGGCAGGCAGCAACTAGCAAAAGAACTGATAGCACGCAAGGCGAGAATCCGCTGCGACGCTCGACGTGGAGAAGGCGAATAAAGAAGCAGGTTGAGTGACCAAACACACATACATACAGTTTGATTGACTGAGGATATAGCGCTCAGCCAGTGAAGACAGAAAGAACGCAGCTTTTCTTACGAAAATCAGAAGGGGTAATTGGCTTTAAGTAGTGCATATGAACTCTTTGTCAAAACGTTGAAGTGGTGATAGTTAAAGCCACTGGATTAGTCATACATTTCGTGATAAAGGCGGCAGCTGATAGCGTCAAAGGGCATAAGTGAAAGTGCTCAGTACCTACTACATACTTGAAGTAGTATGCAGTAGTAGTATGCAGCTTCACTAAATCAAGCTCATAAGTACATGGTCAGACCCTTGCTTACTCCGAGAGGGCCAGATGATGGAGGAAGAAGATCCACGGACTGCTTAGTAACATTGGCAGATACGCCTCCAGCAATGCTTGTA